>JAVSCE010012118.1:0-13402 GCA_032199065.1 Smutsia gigantea
CTCCTTTCTGCTAGAGCACAAGAACAAGAAAGTTAACTCATTTAGCAATAGATGTTAGGAACCATGTGACACAAGAACAAAAGGACTCCATCTTGTTGTTTACTTCTTCTTGGTCAGTTTCCCGCCACAGCTTCCCGCTAAGTCCTCAACCAGGTCTGTTGCTTACGTCAAAGACTACTGAGCATGTGCACAACTCGGTGTGTGATTGGACTTTGTAAGCTACCTCATTATCATAATGGGCAACCAACCAGAAAAAGCTACTCCCTACAACGCCCCTTCAAATGCTATATATTCCTTGCCTTTTCTGTTAATAAAGTGGAGCTTGACAAAAAACTGCAGGCTCTCCGTGTCATTTTGTCTCATCCCATTTCATAGGTAGTCGCGGCTCCCCCGAGATCTCCCACGTCTTAAGAAGCCCTCGCTGGCGAGGACAACTGGCGCCCAACGTGGGGCTCGAGGATCGTAGCCCGCCTACCTAGAAGAGAAAGTAGTCGCAGCTGCGCAGGATTCATCAGGCTATCAGCTTGAGAGCCGCCCGATCGGTGACGACGAAGCGGACGGCTAACGGGTAGGTCCATTCGGACGTTCTCTTAACTCAAAATGGGACAGGAACTGTCTAAGGAGGCACAGTTCTTGAAAGATATTCAGCAGTGCCTCCGAGAGAGAGGGGCACACGTTAAAAAACAGGATCTCTTGAAGTTTTTTCAGTATATCCAGAAAGTCTGCCCTTGGTTCCCCCAAGAAGGAATCGTAGACCCCAAACGTTGGGACCGTGTAAGACTTTGCCTTCAGGCACACTATGAGGCTGTTGGACCTGAGAGAGTCCCTATTCAAACCTTTTCATACTGGAACATGATAAATGACATTTTCTCTCATGCCAAAAATCTTTCACCCCTCTGCAGCTCAAGCTGTTGTCTCCGCCACTAAATTTCTTGCTACCTCCCCCACTCCGTCTCGAGCGCCCTCTAGACACACTGTTGTAGACATCCCTCCTGAGGACCCTCCTCCCCCACCTTCTTCTCCTCTCCCACCTCCGCTCTCTTCTCCCCCTTCGCCCGTACTTTCTGAACGGCCTCCGCCTGCCTCTATCTACCCTGTTCTCCCCTCTGATCCTGAGCCCTTTCCCTCAGAGGACCCCCCCCCTCATCCTCTTCCTAGTCCCCAAAGTAATCGCCCTCCTCCATACGGCGGCTGCGGCCACTCCTTTCCCCCCCATTTTCACAAACCTCCACCTCTTTGCGCCCCTGTCATAGATCCACAGCTTCGCTCCCTAATCTCTCATTCGCAGGCTGCACTTACTTCTGACATAAAAGACCTTAAAAACATGATTCAACTACAGACCAAGCGCAACGCTCTCGTTAAAGAACTCCAAGGCCTTCAACTCTCGCTTACCCAGCCTGTCAGCTCTCTTAACCTTCCCCAACACTTCAATCCGGTTCCTTCTTACCCTCCTAAATCTCATAAAAAACTCTCAGCCCCTAAGCATAAAGCTCCCTTTGTCTTTCCCGTTTGCACCCGTTCCTCAGATAACCCTGCTGCTGCCGACGGCTTATCTACCACGGCTGCCGCCGCGCCGTTCGATAATAAAAGTAACCATTCTCTCCGCATGCGCTCCTCCTCCTCCGAATGTGAGGCTGAGGAAGACACAAAAAATTCCTCTTCTGACGATGAGGGCCGCCCCCCTCCCCTTGTCTTACGGCGTCCTCGTTCGCTGCGTTTTAAACACCTTAAAGAATTGCAGCATGCAGTCTCCCAATACGGTCCTTCAGCTCCTTTCACTCTGTCACTTTTAGATTCCATCTGTGAATCCCTTCACCCCACTCCGTCCACCTGGTTCCACTTAGTAAAAGCTGTCCTTTCTAGAGGGGACTATCTCCATTGGAAAACTGATTATGATGATCGCTGCCGTTCGTTTATCAGTAGTATGCCCTCTGCTCAAAAAAGAGCTGAGCGTTGGAACATCAATAAACTTTTAGGTACTGAGCCTTATGCTAATCCTGAAAACCAGAAGCAATTTAGCCAAGCCATCTTAACCCAGGTACAAGCAGCAGCTTTAGCAGCCTGGAAAAATCTCCCTACTAAAAGTTCCACTTCCTCCCTTTCCAAAATCAGACAGGGAACACAAGAATCCTATACAGATTTTGTGGGCCGCCTAACTGAAGCCGCTGAGCGCATTTTCGGCCCCCAAGAAAGTGAAAGCCCATTCGTTCTCCAATTAGCATATGAAAACGCTAATCCTGCTTGCCAAGCAGCGCTCCGTGGGAACCGCCGAGGAAAATCCCTTACAGACTTTATCAAACTCTGTTCAGGGATTGACTCAGCTTCACATGCCATCGGCATTGCAATTGGAGCAGCCTTATCCTCTAACAAACCCAATGTCTGTTTTAAATGTAAACAACCTGGACATTGGGCTAAAAATTGCCCTATGGCCACACAAGGGCAAGGACAAACCCAAGCCACTCAGAAAACAATTCCCAGCCCTGTTTTACCAGCTACCGTTTGCCCCAAGTGCCGTCGTGGCAAACATTGGGCTAATCAATGCAAATCCAAAACAGACATTAATGGGCAACCCATCAATCAAGCTCCACCGCTTCCCCAGGTTTTAATACCTCACCAACAGCCTTCGGGAAACGAACCATGGGGCCAGCCCTCGGCCCCTCCCCAACACCAACCTGCCCCGAGGGCATTAGGGCACAATCCTTACAGCGCGCCACCCCAGGGAGCGCAGGCCTGGACCTCGGTCCCTCCTCCCACACAGTATTAACCCCTGAAGATGGGCCAACAATCATCCCTACGGGAATCCATGGGCCCCCTCCCCAAGGCATGTTTTTCCTTATCATTGGACGAGCTTCATCTACCCTCAAAGGTCTTGTAGTTCATCCTACTCTAATTGACAATGACTATACAGGAGAAATCAAACTTATTGTATCCTCCCCAAAAGCAGCTACTCTTCTGTCTGCAGGCACTCGCATTGCACAAGCTATTCCCCTGCCTCTATCTTCTTCCACCTATCCTTCTCACAGCAGTTACCGGGGAGCCTCCACCCCTGGTTCCTCAGATGTCTATTGGATGCAAAAAATTACTACTAATAGGCCCACCCTCCAGCTTAAACTTGATGGAAAAACCTTTCAAGGTATATTAGATACTGGAGCTGACGCTACAGTCTTATCCCAAACCCATTGGCCTCAATTATGGCCCTTACAGCCCTCATTAACCCATTTACAAGGCATTGGCCAGTCCAGTAATACTTTACAAAGTTCAAAATTTTTAAAATGGGAAGATTCTGAAGGAAACAGTGGCCTAGTTCGCCCTTTTGTAGTCCCTGGACTCCCCGTTAACCTGTGGGGAAGAGACATTTTAGAACAATTAGATGTTGTCCTTTGCAGTGGTAATGAATTTGCCTCCAGGCAACTGAAAAAACAGGGGTGGTCCCCTGGGTTAGGACTGGGAAAAAACTTACAAGGTGACCCTAGCCCCATAACAATCACTACGAAAACGGACAAAACAGGTTTGGGATACCCCCACGCCCCCCAAAATTTTTCATAAGGGCTATTGACACTCCTGCACCTTGGGCTGATGCTATCACTTGGAAAAGTGATGAGCCAGTCTGGGTTGATCAATGGCCCCTCTCTTCTCAAAAGGCCCAAGCTGCTTATCAGTTAGTGCAGGAACAACTAGAAGCAGGACACATTGAACCCTCTACTTCCCCATGGAATACCCCCATCTTTGTTATTAAAAAGAAATCAGGCAAATGGAGACTTTTACAAGATCTCAGGAAAGTAAATCAAACTTTGCAAATTATGGGAGCCTTACAACCAGGCATCCCGTCCCCCATCGCCATCCCTGTTAATTTCCACAAAATCGTCATTGATTTAAAAGATTGCTTTTTCTCCATACCCCTACACCCTCAAGACAAAAAGAGATTCGCCTTTAGTGTTCCTATTGTCAACTGTGTGGGCCCTATGCCCCGCTTTCAATGGAAGGTCCTCCCCCAAGGAATGGCTAATAGTCCTACACTCTGTCAAAAGTTTGTTGCTCAAGTCATTGATCCATTCCGCTCACAATACCCTCATATCTACCTCATCCATTACATGGACGACATCCTCTTGGCCGGACCTAACCATTCTGAAGTCCTCTATTTATCACAATTAATTATAAAAGCCTTAAGGGATCAAGGACTTCAAGTAGCTCCCGATAAAATTCAGTTACAACCCCCCATACCTTTTTAGGCTTTGAACTATTTCCCTATAAGGTAAAAACACAGAAACTCACCATTAGGACAGGACACTTACAAACTTTAAATGATTTCCAGAAGCTTTTAGGAGACATAAATTGGCTACGTCCTTATCTCCATATTACTACAGGAGACCTTAAACCTCTATTTGATATTTTAAAGGGGGATTCTGACCCCACGTCAAGCAGAAGCCTCACCCCTGAGGCTCAGGCTGCTATCGATAAAGTTTCCACAGCTATCCAGCAACAAGGAGTTTCTTACTATGATCCCACAAAACCTCTGCTCCTAATATTGTTTCCTTCCACTTTTACCCCTACTGGAATCCTTTGGCAGCAGGGACCTCTATATTGGATACATCTCCCTGCCTCTCCCTCAAAAATCCTCACTACGTACCCTTCCCTTATGGCAGCCTTAATCATAGAAGGAAGAGCAGCGACCCGAAAACTCTTTGGGAGAGACCCATCATCCATTGTCACTCCCTATGCAGAGAAACAAATAGAATGGCTTATGCAGAATGAGGACTCTTGGGCACTGGCCTGCATTGGCTTTCTGGGAACATTCTCATGCCATCTTCCCTCCGATAAGCTACTTCAATTTTTACAAACAACTCCACTTGTATTCCCTAAAGTAACTTCTTCTCAACCTATTCCAAACGCCTTATTAGTCTTTACTGATGGCTCCTCCACAGGTCTTGCAGCCATCCATTCCTCTAGAGACCAAAAAACTCTCCAGACACCTTTTAAGTCCGCACAGCTTGTGGAGCTATACGCTGTTCTGCAGGTGTTTATAGATCTCTCAGATCAGACCTTCAATCTATATACTGACAGCTCTTACATTGCCCAATCTGTACCCCTTTTAGAGACTACTCCCTATATCAAACCTTCTACTAATGCATCTCCTTTATTCTGCGACATACAAAGGCTTATACTAACACGGAGACATCCCTTTTTTATAGGACATATAAGAGCCCATTCCAATTTACCAGGACCCCTAACTGAAGGAAACAATACCGTTGACCAACTTACAAGATTAGTGGCTCATGTATCTACCTCTACCCCCCTTACCCAAGCACAAGAAGCCCATAAGTTACACCACCTAAATGCTCAAACCCTTCGTCTTCAATTTAAAATCACTAGAGAGCAAGCTAGAGCCATTGTAAAAAACTGTCATAATTGTGTCATGTTTCTCCCTGAGCCTCATTTGGGAGTCAATCCCAGAGGGCTTACACCCGGAGAGCTATGGCAGATGGATGTCACTCACATCCCCTCCTTTGGTGGTCTAAAGTATGTTCATGTTACCATTGACACATTCAGTGGTTTTATTTTTGCCTCTCTACAGAGTGGTGAGGCTGCCAAACATGTCATCTCTCACGTCCTCCAGTGCCTCACTGTACTAGGAATTCCTAAATGTATAAAAACAGACAATGGTCCTGGGTATACTGCTAAAAACTTCAAAGAGTTTTGCCATTGCCTCCAAATAAAACATCTTACTGGCATTCCATATAATCCTCAGGGACAGGGGATTATAGAGAGAGCTCATCAAAAGGTTAAAAATCAAATTTCTAAACAAAAAGAATCATCCACAGAGCTCTCTAACTACTATAAAAATCCTAAAAATCTTCTCAATCATGCACTGTTCGTCCTCAACTTCTTATCAGTGGACGAACAAGGCAAGTCTGCAGCAGACAGACTATGGCATCCGGCCACCAAAGATACTTATGCTCAGGTCCTTTGGAAGGACCCCCTAACTAATCAGTGGCACGGACCCCATCCAGTACTCATATGGGGAAAAGGACACGCATGTGTCTATGATCAAGAACACCAGTCAGCCAGATGGCTCCCAGAAAGATTAATAAAATGTGTTAATAACATTTCATCCAGGGAAAGCAACCCCTGAGATTTCCCTTCTTTTTGCCTTGCAGAAAAATGCTGCTGCTGTTGCTTCTGCTCTGGCCTCCTCTCGTCCTTGGCACCTCCAGACGGACATCTCCTCATCAGCTGTTCAACTACACATGGCAAGTTATTAATGAAGCAGGAGATGTTGTCCATTCCATCTCAAGCGTAAGTTCATCCACCCCCTGGCCCACCTTAACCCCTGACTTGTGCCAGCTTTCTCTTGGTGCCTCAGATTCTGGATGGGGCACCGGCCATTTGCTAGCCCCTTCTACTCCTAAACCCCCCGCTTGTACCGGCATTACCGACCCCAACTGCAATGGGGGATACTGTGCCAATTATAACCGGCGCACACAGCTAGCCACAAGTCTCTCAAACAAAACCCGAACCTACAAAGATCAAATGCTTCAAGGTTTTTATGTTTGTCCCGGACTTCATAGAGATCGAAGTCTCAATTACAAATGTGGTTACCAATCAGATTATTATTGTGCCTCATGGGGCTGTGAAACCACCGGAGACACCTATTGGCACCCCTCTTCCAGCTGGGATTATATAATTGTCAAAACAAATATCACCTCTACACCTCAAGCAAAAGACTTAGAAAAAATATGGGGCACTCCCCTTTCTATTACCTTCACTGATCACGGTAAAAAGCAAGATTGGACCACCCAAGGATTCGAGTGGGGACTCCGCTTATATGCACATGGTCGCGACACTGGACTCCTTTTTAAGATTAAACTTATCAAAACCCCTCCTAGCACCACTCATGTGGCAGCAGGTCCCAACAAAGTACTTAGTGCTGGGAGCTCAAACCGCTTAGCCCCTCTCCCCCCAACCCTTAACAATACCACCCTCTTCTGAACAAACCCTCCTCAACATGCTTAAAGAATCGTGGAACTTACTCAACTCCACGCAGCCCGATACAGCCTCTGATTGTTGGCTTTGCTTCCACTCCTCTCCACCATTCTATGAGGGTGTAGCAGTTCTTGCTAACCTTGTGCCTACCAACAACACCCAAGACATGTTTAGATTTCAAGCCTCTCACAAAGAAGGATTAACCCTGACTCAGTTATCAGGGATAGGAACATGTGTTCATAGCCAATCTGTCAACCCACCCCAGGAAATCATGCCGTTATGCAATCAAACCTTCACTCCCTCTCCCTATGACTCCTATATACTTGCTCCTAATGGGACATATTTTGCCTGTGCCACTGGCCTTACTGCTCATATTTCTGTCCAAGCATTATCTACTCACCATGATTTCTGTGTTCTAGTTCAATTAATCCCTAGGATTGACATCTACTCAGCAGATCAGTTCTTCCCTCTCCTACGTGAAGATTCCAGCCGTCGAGTCAAAAGAGAACCTATCGCTGCCGCCACCCTGGCCCTTGTCATTGGCCTTGGTGCTGTGGGCACTGGAACAGGCATCGCCTCCCTTGTTGTTTCTGACCAACAGTACAATAGACTTGCTGCAGCCATAGATGCAGATTTAACTGAAATTCAAAAAGGCATTACGGCTCTCACTGAGTCACTCCAATCACTAGCTGAGGTAGTTCTTCAAAATAGGCGCGGTTTGGATCTCCTCCTCCTCCAACAGGGAGGCCTCTGTGCCGCTCTCAAAGAAGAATGCTGCTTTTACGCAGATAAGACAGGTATAGTAGAAGATAGTATGAGAAAAGTCAAAGAAAGCTTAGAGAAACGCAAAAAAGAAAGAGAGCAAAATGAAAGTTGGTATCAGAACTGGTTCTCCACCTCTCCCTTTCTAACCACCTTACTCCCCTCTATTCTTGGCCCCTTACTTGGACTCCTTCTGCTTATTTCATTTGGCCCTTGGGCCCTACGGAAGCTCACACAGTTCGTAAAGGATCAAATAGATGATCTACGAACCAAGCCTATCCAAGTCCACTATCATCGCCTGGACCTCACCGAGCGGGGGCTAGATGACTACAATGGTATCTGCCCAAATGACACCCCTGTCTTTTGAGACGCTAGAACCTACCAAGCAGCCTCAAAGCGTCAAGATCCTGAGAGCCCATGGCGAGAATGTGTGTAACAGAGCCTATGTGCCAAAAACTACGCAGATTTGGCTTTCAGTGCGGGAAAATAGTCAAAGACGGGTAAGATCTAGCAAGTACAATAGCAACCTAAGACAGAGACTAAGCCTTAGCTGCTTAAGTTCCTCCATGACGGGTAAGCATTGTACCTCTGCTGGACAACCTAAGACAGACATTTTTCCGAAAGCCCGAATCCTGCGATGCACACAAAGCCTGCCCGCTGCAGCCACACGCAGCCTAAGACCGGCCTCAGTTTCCGCCCCTCAAAATATAAAAGTAAGGGGGAACTGTCAGGAGCCATTGTCATCTGTGACACCATCTTGTGAGAGCTCAGCCATCGTCTATACTAACCACAAAACCTGTACTCACCCTTCCTCTTTCCTTTCCCCCCCTCCTCTCTGCTAGAGCACAAGAACAAAAGGACTCCATCTTGTTGTTTACTTCTTCTTGGTCAGTTTCCCGCCACAGCTTCCCGCTAAGTCCTCAACCAGGTCCGTTGCTTACGTCAAAGACTACTGAGCATGTGCACAACTCGGTGTGTGATTGGACTTTGGAAGCTACCTCATTATCATAATGGGCAACCAACCAGAAAAAGCTACTCCCTACCACGCCCCTTCAAATGCTATATATTCCTTGCCTTTTCTGTTAATAAAGTAGAGCTTGACAAAAAACTGCAGGCTCTCCGTGTCATTTTGTCTCATCCCATTTCATAGGTAGTCGCGGCTCCCCCGAGGTCTCCCACGTCTTAAGAAGCCCTCGCTGGCGAGGACAAGGACCCAGGACATGTGATTTTTATTGTTAGTGAATGCATAATGTGTTTGGAGGCGAAGTCGGGGTCAGCTCTTCCATGTTGGAACTAGCCAGTTTGGGCCGATGGATTATCTACATGCTCACTCCCCATCCCCCAGGAACAGCTCGTACAGAATGTGTAGAATGTCAGCAAGCGTGCGACCAAAAAGTCCGCCTCCCTCTTCCTGCTTATGTCTAGCTATCTACCTACTCTACCACCTTGGCCCAACTTCCTGACTCTTAGTCCAGGTGTTTTTTTTCTAGGCTAGCCCTGGCTGTGTCAAAGCAAAAATTTCCCTGGACAACGTTAAACAGGCAAGGACTTTGTTCAAGGTTATTGCAATAGGTACTGGAGGCCAGAACTCAGTCTGAGCTCAGCTCTGTGAAAACAGGGCTGGAGAGTTTATGGCAGCTGAGGTGAGGGTATTGTAGGCCATCTTGTTGGCTAACTGGCCTTACCCAAAGGCAAAGTAAACTTTCTAGTATCTTCACGACAGGAGGAAGTCTATAACTTGGATCAAGGTACCCCCTGAAATTAGGCTCCTCCCCTCGCACAGAAATTCGGAGATAGGTGTGCTATCTCTCCTTGATGTTTACTTTTCAAAGGGCTGGTTCCCTGGTCCTTGAAAAAAACATTCTTTAGTTGTAAAACTGGCAAAAGCCTTTTAAGAAAGATTTATACCTCAAAAGGGCAAAGAAAGAATTTATAATTACAGATTTTTAAAAGTAAGTGCTCTAAGAGAAGGGATGTGAGGGGCCTAGAGTCAGGAAGAGGCCTGACTAAAGGTCAGTCAAAGCCGAGGGGAATGTTAAGGCCAGCTTGGTCAGACACCACAATACGTACAACTTATGCCGATTCCCAGACTGTCCCTTTTCTAGACCTATCAACTCAGCTGTGAGTCAGATTGTATTAACTTCCCAGCGGCTTGCCTTGGGTCACCATGGAGGAACAGCAGTGGCATGACCCAGACTCCTCAAGAGTAACTCTCTGCATCCCTGCCAACCTCGCCTCCCAGGGGCGTTTCCTGCTCTCTCCCCCAACCCCTCACTTCCTTTTCAAAAATTAACTCTCCAAATGACAGCCACAGTCATCATTTCCCACCCCCTCATTAACATACAGCCACCCCATCCCAGTGAAGAGAATATTTTCCAGCCATCCCCATCCAGGGATTCCTGCGCCGAGATGGAGCTACGGTCCCACCCTGGTGGCCCATTCTGCTCCTGCAGTCCTTTCTAGCTAGCCACCTGCTCCAGGCAGAAATGGTGAGACTTGTTGGATTGTCTCCTGTTCTTTCAGGGACATCCCTCTGTTCCTTGTCTTATTTTTCATTACAAAACTAGCTTACAAACATCTTATTTATTTTTGTTCATTGTTCTATTCAAGAGATGAGACTTTTGCCTGTGAACCTTCCAAAGATTCTTTCACTGAGGCCTGGCACATAATAGATGCTAAATAAACATTAACTGAAGGAATGACTGAACAGTATCATTTGTAAGAATTCCGGTCACTTGGCATTTCTAGGCCTACTTAACAGAGAATCAGTTGGCTGGTCATGAAACAAGCAGTTATTTAGCATGTAAGTACTTAAACATTACTTCCATGAGTAAGTATCAGAAGGTAAGAAGGTAAGTATTGCATCAAGTGTCTTTTAACTAAAGCAATATTTTCTTCATCTTTCTCCTCCTCCCTCCTTTATCCGAACCCACAAAAAGAAGTACATTTTCTATTGCAACCCACCACCCATGTGCGTGTGTGCACACACAGGAGGGAAACTAAAATTTCACAGGACGATTTTCACTCTCAGTGTAGTTTTGGTGTACTCTGTTATTTTCTATTCTATTTCATTTCTTAGAAAGTAAATGTGAATTGAGATCCGTTACATTAGTTTTATGACGCACTTCTGATTGAGACCTACAGTTTGAAAAACACCACTCTAAAGCTACTGTAAAAGTGGTAGTGGAAAAACTGTTTAATATATTGAGTATAAAAGCAATACCTGGGAATATTTAAAAATTTGAAAATATTAAATTCTAGAAAAGGGGCATGATGTTGAGGTGGGTGAAGGAAAGGAAGATCAGATCTATAGCCCAGGGTTAGAGAGCTATAGTTTAAATTTGGAAGGGGAATAAAACTGAGAGTAGGAAATAAATGGCACAGGCCAGAAATAGATGGAAACACTAATGACTTCATTTGACCAGTTCTGCTGAAAACAGTTGGGTAAACTCCTGAGTCAGGGGACCTAAAAATGTCTGATTCCCACATGGTATTAAAACACTGTGAAACAATATGTTCTTTTAAATTTAATTCATTTATTTTTAATGACAAAATAATACATAAATACATTCTTGTCATAAAAATTAAAATGATAAAGGGAAAAGTTCCTCTTGACGCTGTTTCTCCTCTCCAATTCCAGTGACTTTTCAAGAACTATTTTCAATTTGCTTCAAGACCTTTTCTAATACATTTTAGTTGTGCTGGAAATGCAAATGTAAATGGATATATAGGAATATATTAAAAATTTAGCTGGTATTATGAGTGCTTTGTTCTGTAACTTGTTTTCTATGTAACAATGTCAGATTTTTTACATGAGTACATACAGACATACCTCATTGTTTGTATATAATTATTGAGATGTTTGGGTTTAGGTATATCATTTTATAAATTTGTTTTTGCTTGTTCCCTCTGTGTTGTGCTCTTGTGTCTCCTTTCTTGCTGTGATGTTGTGATATAATAAGAAATATACAGTTGGTCCTCTTCCCTTGTTTTTGGCACTGAGCTCCTAAAGATCCATAGTGATAAGTGTCTTTATGGAAGCTAATAAGGTGGCTCTCGGAGGCTGGGGGCTGGTTGCCAGAGGACCACCATGTGATTAGAGGGTTGGAACTTTTGGTCTCAGCTCCAGCCTCCAGGGAGGGGAGGAGGGGTTGGAGGTTGATTTAATTGCCAATGACTAATGACTTAATCAATCATGCCTACAAAACGGGACTTTTATAAAAACCCTATGTGAAGGGGTTCAGAGAACGTCTGGGTGGGTGAACACATGGAGGTGCTGGAAGGGTGGCTCCTCTGGAGAAGGCATGGAAGCTCCATGCTCCTTCCCACCTTGCCCTACACATCTCTTCCATTTGGCTGTCCCTGAGGTGTACCATTTATAATAAACTGTGAATAGTAGGTAAAGAATTTCCCTGAGTTCTATGCACTATTATAGCAAATTAGTGAAACTGAGGAGGAGGTGTGGGAACCCTTGATTGATAGCCAGATGGTCAGAAATATGGGAAACTCAAGACTTGCATGGTGTCTGAAGTAGGAGGCAGTTTCTGGGACTGAGCCTTTAACCTGTGGAGTCTGTACTTACTCAGAGTAATTAGTGTCAGAATTGGATTTAGTTGTAGGCTACCCAGTTCACATCTGCAGAGAATTGGAAAATTGCTTGGTGTCAAAAACCCACACATTTTGTATCAGGGTATTTTGCAGGCAGAAGAAACTAGTTTTCTTACATCTGCCTTCCTTTGAATTGCTTGAGTATCTTTTAAATATTTCATTTCAATTTATCTGTTGGGATTTTGATTATATCTCGTTGTATGGTATTTTTAGTGGTTGCTTAGGGATTACAAAATGCATAAATCAACTCTACTTCAAATCATTGTTTCCCACATTAATTAGGATGTAGGAAACTACCACCTTATAGGACCCTTACCCTCCCTACTTAATGCTATAGTTGTCTTGCATATTACTTGTACATACATTAAATAACCCAGCAAAGTTATAATTTATGCTTTCAACCATCAAATATATTCTGAAGAATTTAACAGTTAATAGTCTATTATGTTTACACAGTATTTATCATTTCTGCTGTCCTTACCTCATTCCCGATGTTCCAAGTTTCCTTCTCATATCATTTCTCTTCTGTCCGAAGAACTCCCATTAGCAATTCTCTTAGTTTCCCTTCATCTGAGAATGTCTTTATTTCACCTTCATTCCTGAAGGATATTTTCACTGAAAATAGGATTCTTGGTTGACAGTTTTGCTCTTTCAGCACTTTACAAATGCCGTGTCACTTCCTTCTGGCTCCGCAGTTTCTGATGATAAACCTACAGTCCTTTGAGGTGGTGTCTCCTCTAGGCAATACATTGCATTGTTTTCCTCTGGCTGCTCTCAAGACTTTTTCCTTTGTCTTTCGTTGACAGCAGTTGGATTATGATATCTCTCACTGTAGATTTCCTTGTTTGTTTGTTGTTCACTGGTTTTCCTGGTTGAGGTTCTGTCACCTTCTTGAATCTGTAGGTTCATGTCTTTGGTCAAATTGGGAAATATTTAGCCATTATTTCTTTAAACATTTTTTTCAGCACTGTTCTCATCTTCTGGGATTGTCTTCAAGTTCCCTGATTCTTTCCTCTGTCATCATTTTGCTATTGTCCATCCAGTGAATTTT
>JAVSCE010012119.1:0-112681 GCA_032199065.1 Smutsia gigantea
ATGCAAGGATGGTACAACATTGAAAATCCATCAACATCATCCACCACATCAACAAAAAGAAGAACAAAAACCACATGATCATCTCCATAGATGCTGAAAAGCATTTGACAAAATTCAACATCCATTCATGATAAAAACTCTCAACAAAATGGGTATAGAGGGCAAGTACCTCAACATAATAAAGGCCATATATGACAAACCCACAGCCAACATTATACTTAACAGCAAAAAGCTGAAGGCTTTTCCTTTAAGATTGGGAACAAGACAAGGATGCCCACTCTCCCCGCTCCTATTCAACATAGGAGGTCCTAGCCATGGCAATCAGACAACACAAAGAAATAAAAGGCATCCAGATTGGCAAGGAAGAAGTTAAACTGTCTCTCTTTGCAGATGACATGATATTGTATATAAAAACCCAAAGAATCCACTCCAAAACTGTTAGATCTAATAACTGAATTTAGTAAAGTTGTGGGATACAAAATTAATGCACAGAATTCTGTTGCATTCCTATACACTAACGATGAACTAGCAGGAAAGGAAATAAGGAAAACAATTCCATTCACAGTTGCCTCAAAAAGAATAAAATACCTAGGAATAAACCTAACCAAGGAAGTGGAAGACCTATACTCTGAAAACTACAAGACACTCATGAGAATAATTAAAGAAGATACCAATAAATGGAAACACATCCCATGCTCATGTATAGGAAGAATTAATATTGTCAAAATGGCCATCCTGCCTAAAGCAATCTACAGATTCAATGCAATTCCTATCAAAATACAAACAGCATTCTTCAATGAACTAGAGCAAATCATTCTAAAATTCATATGGAACCAAAAGAGACCCCGAATAGCCAATGCAATCCTGAGAAGGAAGAATAAAGCTGGGAGGATTATGCTCCCCAACTTCAAGCTCTACTACAAAGCCACAGTAATCAAGACAATTTGGTACTGGCACAAGAACAGACCCATAGACCAATGGAATGACTAGAGAGCCCTGGTATAAACCCAACCATATATGGTCAATTAATATACGATAAAGGAGCCATGGACATACAGTGGGAAATGACAGCCTCTTCAACAGCTGGTGTTGGCAAAACTGGACAGCCACATGTAAGAGTATGAAACTGGATTATTGCCTAACCCCATGCAGAAAAGTAAACTCAAAATGGATCAAGGAGCTGAATGTAGGTCATGAAACCATAAAACTCTTAGAAGAAACATAGGCAAAAATCTCCTGAATATAAGCATGAGCAACTTCTTCCTGAACACATCTCCTTGAGCAAGGGAAACAAAAGCAAAAATGAACACATGGGACTACATCAAACTAAAAAGTTCTGTAAGCAAAGGACACCATCAACAGAACAAAATGGCATCCTACAGTATGGGAGAATATATTTGTAAATGACATATCTGACAAGGGGTTAACATCCAAAATATGTAAAGAACTCACATGCCGCAACACCCAAAAAGCAAATAACCCGATCAAAAAATGGGCAGAGGATATGAAGAGACAGTTCTCCAAAGAAATTCAGATGGCCAACAGACACATGAAAAGATGCTCCATATCACTAATCATCAGGGATACAAATTAAAACCACAATGAGATATCACCTCACACCAGTAAGGATGGTTGGCATCAAAAAGACTAAGAACAGCGAATGCTGGCAAGGATGTGGAGAAAGGGGAACCCTCCTACACTGCTGGTGGGAATATAAGCTAGTTCAACCATTGTGGAAAGCAATATGGAGGTTCCTCAAAAAACTAAAAATAGAAATACCTTTTGACCTGGGAATCCCACTCCTTGGAATTTACCCAAAGAATACAACTTCTCAGACTCAAAAACACGTATGCACCCCTATGTTTATTGCAGCACTATTTACTATAGCCAAGATATGGAAGGAACCTAAGTGCCCATCAGTAGATGAATGGATAAAGAAGAGGTAGTACATATACACAATGGAATACTATTCAGCCACAAGAAGAAAACAAATCCTATGGTTTGCATCAACATGGATGGAGCTAGAGGATATTATCCTCAGTGAAATAAGCCAGGTGGAGAAAGACAAGTGCCAAATGATTTCCGTCATTTGTGGAGTATAACAATGAAGCAAAACGGAATGAACAAAACAGCAGCAGACTCACAGATTCCAAGAAGGGACTAGTGGTTACTAGAGGGGAGGAGTGTGGTAGGGCGGGTGGGGAGGGAGGGGGATGGGGATTGAGGGGTAGTATGTTTAGTACACATGGTTTGGGGGATCACGGGGAAAACAGTGTAGCACAGAGAAAGCAAACAGTGAATCTGTGGCATCTTACACTGATGGACAGTGACTGCATTGGGGTATGGGTGGGGACTTGATAATATGGGTAAATGTAGTAACCACATTGTTTTTTCATGTGACATTTTCATAAGAGTGTATATCAATAATACCTTAATAAAAAATTTAAAAAATATTGGTGGCAACCAAGATATCCTTCAGTAAAGGAACAGGTAAACACAAGTGGAATGGCTCACAAAACTCAGAGAAACATTTGCATTTAGGTTTGCTGGGGTATCCGAAAGCCAGACAGAGAGACATGAAGGGCAAGGTCTGAAATGGTCTGAAGCTTAGGAGCTCTGCCCTTGTGGAGTTGTGGTGTGTCACCTTCCTGGCACATGGACATGTCTTCCAACCCACAGGCTCTCTGAAACTTGTCATGTAGGGGTGGTTATGAGGTCTCATCATGTAGGCATGATGGATTGTTAACTAACCTTCAGCCCCTCTCCCTTGCCTGGAGAACGAGGAGTGTGGGGCTGGAAGTGCTGGGGTTTTAGTCAAGGCATGTCTTTCCAGCAGCTCTCTAGGGTCCCACAGTGAGTTGCTTCATTTAGAAGAAAAGAGGCTCCTATCACCTCTTTTCCAAGGGACTTAGGACCTTCATATCAGCAGCCAGAGATGAAGAAGAAAAGTATATTTATCATAGCATCACAGATGTCTTGGGAAGCCTAAGCCCTAGTCGCAGTGTGGAGGTGCGTGAAGAGAAGTCGCATATGAAAAACCAGGACAGTAGGTAGCTTCTAGAGGGTTTGGGAGCCTGATGTCAGGCTCTGAAGATTCACTTAGGGTTTTTGTGTAGAAAAGTTACATGATCAGAAGTGGACATGTAAGAAATTAATCTGGCTGCAGGATGTAGGATAAGTTATGAGTGGAGAATCCTGGTGGACAGCAGTCTGGGTTCCCATTATAATAACTTCTGCGCATTGTCAGCTTGTAGGTGACAGCAGTGGCTCGAGACGGCCACGGCCATTTCTCCGATGTTCCCCGTCAGCGAGGCCAGCTGTGGCTGCGCACCATGTGACCTCAGTCTGGGCTCCAGCCGGGAGGAATAGCCCCTATCTGAGACGTGCTGTGATCGTGGCAGAGGGGAAAGGAAAGAGAACCACACCCTGGCCTCATAGCACTGTTGCTCAGAACTGGCATACAGCACTTTGTACGCATTTAATCAGCCAAAAAAAGTCATACGGCCAAACCGATGGCAGTAGGGTCAGGAATTACATTCCTCCTACTAGAAGCACTGTAGTCACGTGGTAATAGGCAGAGACACATAATCCGCTCACAGAGAAGTCAGCTAATTGGAAAGTAATGCAGTCTGCTACACGTTGTTCTAAGTCGCATTTGTAAAAAATTCGCAAGAAACAAAAATCCTCAGAAACACAGCACTCTATGTTTCTATCTTGAAATTTCTACAGCCCCCACCTCTCCTACTTCCTCTTCCCTGGCTTTGTTCACACCAGATGTTCCTGCTGTAACTGTGTGCTCTGCAGATGCCTAAAGATGCATCTGGCAGGTACCAGGTTTCATGGATTATAGGCCCCAGGAAGGAAATACCATCACCCTTTGTCTCTTGGCATTGATCTGTCTCCAGCTCCCTATCAGTGAGACCTTGATGGACCAGGCAGTCCCAGGAATCCCTCCTACCTCCCACCTCTGGGCCTGGATCATCCCCAACCTTCCCTGCACAATGTGTGTAGTCCCTGGGCCCCTCGGGTTCTGCCATCTCTGGTGACCTGGGACCTTGAATCAGCATAGTCACCTCCCCCAGGCCAGCAGGCCTGGTCCAGCGATGGTAATAGGCAGGTGGGAGGTGCTGGCCTGGCAGTTTCGAACTGGACCCAGAGACTGTTCCTGCAGGTGATGCCAGGGCCATGCAAACTCAGCCTAGGTTTCCCTTTTTCCCTTTTTAATGAGCAATAATAATCACTTAGAGAGAGCAGGTAGGGTCAGGCGGTACATGCTTAGACATTTGCAACTCATCTTTTGAGCTGTTTTGTTGAAGAAATATTCGGTTTGAAAACATCCAAATTACCTTTAAATGTACTGTTGGAGGAGTTAATGGGGTGGCTAGTTTTTTTTCTGAGCAGAAGTAATGAGAGTGTGAAAGCACCAGAAATACTACAGATTGTGCATTTGTAACCCCCCCTTCCCCACCCTCGGCAGCCAGTGAAGCAGATTTCAGAACCGAATAATGAAGGGTTAAATATGAAGGGAGGACTGAAAGAGTCGCGGTTCAGTTAGGGCTTCGTTGCTTAGGCAGCACTAGTTGACAGGCTCACCGCGCTAACGGGAAGCCCCTCCGCACCCTGCTACAGTGCTGGTCTGGGACCTGGGAGAACTAGTTCCTATTTTTGAAATTTTAAACTCCAGGTGGTTTTCAGGGCACTTTTCCTTTTGGTGCTTTTTCCCACCAAGCTGTTAATATTCACCCCCCTCCCTTCCATCCTGCACTGAAAGGGTGACCAAGACTAGTTATTTCTTCCGTTAATATCTCATGTTTATTTCTTCCAGTAGTAGTTGGGTGTCTTTCAGCAAAAAGTGACAGGAACTCAAACTAGGTGACCCATAAGACAAGTGTATTTTTGTCTTAGACTCTGGGATGTCTCAGCTCAAGGTCAGGAAGTGGCTGGGGCCCACATACAGTCCCTTCTCCCCATCGCCTGTCTCTGTTCCTGTGTGGAGCCCCTTTATCTCTGTCTCTCTCGCAGACCAGCTGTGTTGGCTTCTCTGGTCCACATGGTTAGAAACATGGTCTCAACATGTCCCAGATTTTATAGCACCAGTCATTAGGGAACTGGTTTGACTTCCTTAGTCCCAAATCCCAAAATCTTAAGTCAGACACCCACTTGAGACCATTTAACTGTGGCCCGGGTATTATGGACTTGTGAGTGGTCCAGCTTGAGCCCCATGTCCCCTTCCCTGCCGTCTTTCCTGAGCAGTCACATATATAACATGCAATTCTATATGCCCTGTGCAAATGGGGCAGCAAAGCCTGGGAGCCTACCGGCTGGAGTGAGGTTAGTACAGCTCTCCCAAGAAGAGATGCTGTTTCTGGGCCCAAAAGCAGAGTGACTCCTCCCTGCAGGCCCTCTCTGTCCCCACCAGTGCTGGGCACCAGGACTTTGCCTGCATCGCGATGACTGGCCGGCCTCTGTCTCTTGGCTTATCCCCACCTGTTCAGTCATCTTCCTATTGCTGCCACAGTGATCATTCCAAAGTGAGAATGTGATCCTGTCACTGGCCAGCAGCTAAATTTCAGGCTTCTTAACAAGCCACATGAAGTTGGACATGATCCGGTCTCCACCCACTCGCCAGGTTTTTCTTTCTCCCCCTGCCCTCTGCCCTTTGCACACTGCTCCAGGCACACCTGACCCCTTGCCAGCTTCACCCGTTACTTGGAATGCCTTTCCTACCTGTCTTCTCAACAGTTAACTTTCAACATTCAGCACAAGCTTTGCCTTCTCTAGAAACCTTCCCTGAGCCTCAGCCACTCCCCAGCCTGGACCCCAGAGTGGAATTCCATCTTTATATTTCTATTGAACCCTGTACTGGCCTGTACATATTGCACTCTTTACTTCCTTTGATTACTTTTCTCTAAAAGAGTGTGAGATCTTTACAGGTGGGGGACTCTTGTTTCTGTCCTAACTAGTGCATAATGGCTCAGTAAGTGCTTATTTAATGAATGCAAAGATGGATTCGTTCTTTGAAGAGATGCTTCTCCTGCCCTAAGAATTCCAAGCCGGGTGGAGCAGTGCTTCTCATGGGGTAGCGGCTTCCCACAGTGGATTGTGAAGTCCTGAGACGCGGAACAAGGCCTTATTAGCTGGTAGATGTGCAGCACATGCTCCTGGCTTGTTGGGTCTTTAAGATGCTGTGACATCTTCACAGCCAGGCCATGTTGACTGTGTAATCGAAGACATCCATCTGCACATACAGGCATGTACAAAGGAAATGATTACTTACATTGCAGGAAGACAGCAGTTACTTGACAGTCCTTTAAATAGGAAGGTGTGTCTGTCAGTAGAATCCCTGGTAACAGGGAGACCATTCTGGCGATCCTTCTCGGGTGCCCAGGAGCAGACATGCCCAGCTGCAGGCCGAGCTGCATCGGCAAACAGCCGTTGGGGGACAGCAGAGGCTCTCAGTGTGAACTTGGAATCTCAGCCTGGCTTCTTCTTCATGATGAATGAAGTTTAACGCTTCCTTTTTTATGACTCTTCACATCTCTGATTTAGGAGAAAGAGGTGAAAAAGTGTTGAAACTTGGCATTAGAAGAAAACCTGACATGACAGGAAATACAGTGCTCAATTCTCACAACACTGGTGAAATGTGAACAAATTTGGCACATGCTTCATATTAATTGCAGTCTTTCAAATGGACAAAGTTGAAAAGTAGCCACAAAACAGGACATTGGAAAGCCAGTATTTGTAAAACTGGAGAAATGGGGGTTGTAGAGGGGTCTCAGGCTCAGTTTTCAAACTAAGTAATAGCCAGAACAGGCTGTTATAGCAACTGGGTCTGCAGATGTGAACAGTAGGTAGATTGTACACAGAGAGGTGGAAGCGGTATCGAATGCGAGGAGAAAGGCACTCTCCTTCATGCAAAGCCCAGCGAGTCCGCATAGCACGGGCTATTTTTACCCAAGAGAAGCCCTTTGATTCTGGACTCAGGAGCTATGAAGTGTGTTTTGCTTTTGACAGAGAACTCAACAAGCTGTAGCTACTCTTCCATTCATAGCCTTGTAGACTATTTTTTCCTCTTCACTTCTCAATCTTTATTTGGTTAAGCAAATACTGAGTTCCTGTCTACTGTGTCTATTCCTGTAGGGAAGAAAGAAGTGAATTAGCACAGTCCCTGGCTCAGTTAACCTTCTGTCTTGATGAGCATATAAAACACCTAGGATGCTGCTTGGTACATAATAAGCACTCTTAAGTGGTAGCCTTGCTTCTAACTGGCCCCTGGGCAGACACTGATCACAGTAGCCACTGTATACAGAATTACTGCTATGTGCCAGGCATTGTGGTGGTAGGCATTTTGCTTAAATTCCTGCAAACCTAATTTAATGTAAATACAGGATCATTTAGGTAGAGTGTATATTCAAGAGGTTAGAGCTATAGACTAAGGCGGCACAGAGGAGGGAAGTCACGGAAACTGGAGGAGGAAACATCCTGGCAGGAACTGAGGAGCTGTTGCAGCTCACTGGGCCGGGAGGTGAGGAGGGAGCTGCCTGTAGGCCTGGAAGCAGGGATTCCTGCTGCGTTCCCTTTCTCCTCTTTGCCCCTGGACTTCCCACTGCGCTCATTGCGCCCAGAGGGTTTCTTGGTCATTCGTGGAGGTTCTCAGAGCTGAAGAGATGGCTGGCTCTTGACATGATATACAGGGGAGTGTGGGAGCTGGCACCTGTCTTTATGGGAAAGGGATGGGAATCCAAAACACACACAAATAGTCTCGTAGGGTGACCCCAGTCCTGTCACCTCCACCACTGGTGTGAGAACAAAGGCTGTGATCAAGCACTGTCGCCGCACCTCCGCGGTGCAGCCGGAGGGTCCACGCTGGCTGGTGCACACTGAGCCGAGCAGCCATCCCATGAAAACACCGATTTGCAAGGCCATTTAGTTAAAAGGAATTTACCAAGAAGTTGCTTTAAAAAGCAAGTTCTCAGAGAATTTTTGTTTGATGGAATGATGGACAGTAAAGATATTAGGAAAACCAAGGTCTTGTCCTCTAAGAATTAATAATGTAGAACAAGAAAGGAACCTCTCACACACACCCTCATACACACGCAACCTGGTTAGGCAGATGAGAAATTCCGGCTCATAAGAAGTATCCATAAGAAAGAAATCCATAATGGAGTGACATTTAAGATGATGTTGAAAGAGTTTAATTTAGAGAAATTAAAGAGTGTGAACTTTTACTCCACAAAAAAATATGTAGATGTTTATAAATATTTCTCTGCATGAAATTAGGTTTTCTTGAGATAAGTATTGGAGTCATCATAATCTGCCAGGAGAGTGCGGGTGAAAGGTATTCATGTGAATTTGGGGAATAAAATGTGGTTTTTTTCCCCAAGAATTATTTTTCTGTGTTTTGCCTTTTAAACTAGACTGTGAGCCACTAGAGAACAAAAACATGCCTAATGCACATTGGAGTTCCCTATAGGACATAGAAGTGGGAGGGGTGGCAAATAGTTATTTATTAATTGCTTTTTGGAGTAAACATTCTGTAACTGGAGAACATGTTAGTGAGCACAGACTACAGATAAGGGTAAATCAAAGAATACAGAGGTAATGCACATGAAAGAACCTCCACCTTTGGTTTGTATGGGTCAGGAAACTGATTACAGATCACATGTCTTAGAACACTGATACCTCTGGTCCTTCAGGAAACAGGAGATGCTTTCATTTTCTAAAATTGAATCGTGCTGAAACACCATTAAAGATAGGAGTTTTAGATAAGGGTGGAGTTTGACTGTGCTGTATCCTGCTCCTAAGTCCTGGGACGCCTTGGCCTCAGAATATATATCACTCAACACATTTGCCTTATTAAAAACAGCTTGTGGCAACTTTACTGGATGTTCAGTGGTTCACAAAGATGCAAAGCTAACATTTTCAAGGGAGTGATGAAGGTGGAGCAGCTGTAGGCAGCAAGCTGCAGGGAATTAAATGCTGGTATGAGTTTTACAAGCTGCAAACTAAGAGGAAGGAGTGGGATTCTGAGAAGCCAGAGTCAAATTTTATTGAAAACCATGAAGACAATGGCTTTCAGATTCTAAAAGCAACTGGAGAGTGTCTGTACTTCTTGCTTTTTTCTAGTTGAAATTTCTTGTAAGATATAGACGTCTTTGCCAAAAATGTCCCCACAATGTTGACTGGCATTAATGAAATGGGAAATTCATACTTGGTTTTCAAATTTGATTGTTTTTGTCAGTGTATGCATTGAAAAGCCCCCCTTGCCGCCTGTCTCCCACACTCGAATTCAGATACTAGTGACTTCATAGTGAATACATGAAGTAAGCCTTTAGGAATTCTAATGAAATGAGTCAGAAGTCTTAAATAACATATTTCTCTAATATAACATGCTAGCTTTGAAAAAAGTGATTTTCTTCTTCTTTGAAGTGGCCAGTTTCCAAGGAATAGCTCTCAAGAAAACCGCTTTGTTATCTCTCTTGAAATGTCAATGGATTTTGTTTTGGAAAATCAAAACTTCCATAAGACCGAAGAAAATCATGTCCTCTTTTGTTACCAACATTTTATGCTTAAATTATTATTAAATTTTGGTCATGAAAAGAAGGATAATAGTTTGTGAATAGTTTATTTCTAGGACTAACAAGATTGCAAGGAAAATGATTGGATTACCTAAGACAAAAATTATTTTGAACATCTTTAAAGCTGTTTTAGTAACAGTCATAAGAAATAGTTTTTCTGTCAACAGACAAATAATTGTCCTAAGTTCTGTGCAAACTAAAAATTGTACATATTGTGGCCATATTTGTTTATCCACCTGAAACATGGAATGGTGGTTCTGAAGGGAATTTCTATACTCATCTCATGAGCAAATTTGCATTTGACCATTGAAAGAGCCAAGTTCCCCCAAAACTTGGATCTTCCAGTAACGAAACATCTGAAGATACATCTTGAGTTTGAACCTCTACCTATTCTTAACAGTTCTCACATCCATTCCATGTTCTTGTCTACATTCCAACTCCTTCTCCTGGCATTATGTTTACTTATTGAAAAAATACTGTATACAGTGGTTGCTCTGCACGAGGTACTGAGCAGGCACTATAGTGATTAAAACTAGTCCCTGTCGCCAAGGCTTCAAGTGGAGGTGAGACCCACAGAGCTGAGGCATACAACAGAAGCACGTGTGAACCATGCCACAGGAGCTGCGAAGTGCTATGGAATTTCATAGAAAGGGGGGGTCACTTGGAGCCTGCAAAAAGGAAAAAAATATAACAGTTTTTCTATTCATCTTCTTTGAGTTTTAGGGAAATCCCTCAGATCGCTGGGATTCATCTTTCTCACTGGTAAATGTTTAGAAAAATAATAGCCCGCACTCCATGACTGGTTTGGTGGATGATCATTCTAAAATGCTTGTGATCAAAGGTTTTGAGATTTGAGACATAATTCAGTTCAGGGGGAGTTCTGTGTTTGGCAAGCAAAAGGCAGTGTATTTACCAGTACTATCCGGGCCCTTTTCGCCTCTGCAGGGTTTTAATATTTATCTGAATTTTAGGGAGAAAATGAGTAACATGAAAATTTTTTTGAGCAAAACAACTTCATTAACTGTTTACTAGAAATGGATGTTGGCACAGAATTTGGAATAATTATTACTGAGAGGTAAACCCTCAAAATTTGGGATAGGTTTCATTTTATTTCAAGTAGATTATTGTGAATGTAACTCTAGCTTTCTAACCTTGTATGCAAAATAGCAAACTGTTAAAAATAAATTTTAGGTAGATATGAAAAATTAACATTAAGAAATAAATGAATATTTCACTGTGTATAGCCAACTACTAAGAATAGTTCATCGAGACTCTGGAAGAAAACAATAGGTACCTAAAAATTGAAAAATAGCCTCTACTGGCCATTTAAAGTATGGAGAGTTGACTTAGCTCAAAAGGAAAGGAAAATATCCTGAGAGTGAAAGTTAAATGTTTTAAGACACCTTTAAAGGGAGGTTGTAGAATCTCCTTTTCTGGAAATGTTTAAGAACAATACAGATCTTCATCTCTCAGCAGAAGTGTTGAAGTTCAGTCCTGCCTAGAGGCAGGAAGATTAACTGGATTTTGCCTGTGTGGTCTCTTGAGTCATGAAGAGCCCTCGAATGCAGTAAATATCCCACACTCTGTTGGCTGAAACTATTGTTTCATAGCTGTTCATTTTAACCTTGGTTATTATAAGGCCAGAGTAAAAGTTTATATAAGTAACAAAATTGGATTTGGATTTGAGATTGATGACATAAGTTGTGTGCATTGTATATACCTGAATCAATTCTAAAAATATTAAAGTATGTGTCATGCTGAAACTATTCAGGCATAACAGTCCTTTTATGATCAAGAAAATACCTACTTTCTTGCAAGGTCTCAGTGACATTAATCATTCCAACCACTGTGAGTCCTCCAGCGTATAAATATGATCGGGTATGGTTCCTGCCTTCTAGGAACTTAAGTCGGCCAGTGGAGGCAGAGATCATATAATTACATGGTAAACAAAAAATGGAGTCCTTGGGATAGGAGTCACAAAAAAAGGATTAAACAGCGTTGTGAAATTTCAGACAAGGGAAAGATAATTCCTTTGGATTTGACCAAGAAATGCTTCATGGGAGGAAAATGTGTTGAACTGGGCCTTAGGGACTATGGAGACTTGTAAAGGGGAAATAAAGAGGAGAACAAGGACAGGTGGAATGGTACTTACTAATTCCAAGGCCCAGACAAGGTGAGCTGGAGCACAGGGAATTTGGGAGCCATCAGCTAGAACGGCCTCACTGTGGCCCATCTCAAATGCCAGGAAGATCTTGAGTTCTTTGCTCAGTGCTTAAGACCCTTTGACAGAGAAAGGGGAACCCTCCTATACTGCTGGTGGGAATGTAAGCTAGTTCAACCATTGTGGAAAGCAATATGGAGGTTCCTCAAAAAACTAAAAATAACAAATACCATTTGACCTGGGAATCCCACTCCTTGGAATTTACCCAAAGAATACAACTTCTCAGATTCAAAAAGACATATGCACCGTTATGTTTATTGCAACACTTTTTACAATAGCCAAGATATGGAAGCAACCTAAGTGTCCATCAGTAGGTGAATGGATAAAGAAGAGGTGGTACAAATACACAATGGAATACTATTCAGCCATAAGAAAGAAACAAATCCTACCATTTGCAACAACATGGATGGAGCTGGAGGATATTATGCTCAGTGAAATAAGCCAGGCGGAGAAAGACAAGTGCCAAATGATTTCCCTCATTTGTGGAGTATAACAACGCAGCAAAACTGAAGGAACAAAATAGCAGCAGACTCAGAGACTCCAAGAAGGAACTAGTGGTTACCAAAGGGGAGGGGTGTGGGAGGGTGGGTGGGGAGGGTGGGATGAAGGGGATTGTGGGGTATTATGTTTAGTACACATGGTGTGGGGAATCACGGGGAAAACAGTGTAGCACAGAGAAGGCAAACAGTGAATGTGTGTCATCTTACACTGATGGACAGTGACTGAATTGGGGTATGAGTGGGGACTTGATAATATGCGTAAATGTAGTAACCACATTGTTTTTTCATGTGAAACCTTCATAAGAGTGTATATCAATAATACCTTAATAAAAAAAAGACCCTTTGACAATGATTAAGCATTAAAGGGCATGGGAGGTTTGCAGTTTGCCGTTTGAGCTGCAAGGGAAAAAAGGCTGGAACTGGGGGCCCTGGAAAGGGGCTGCTGAGTCACCTGGGCCAGAGTTTGCTGAGGGATGTAACTGAGAAACAAAGTTTCAAGACGTGTTAATAGGTGTTAGTCAAAAAAGAGTCTCTTCACCAAAGTTAACTGGAAAAATGAGAAAGTTAAACAAGCGGGTTTCTTTGCTGGAGAACTTCTCAGAGCTTTTAATATTGAGAATTGCATTGAGAATCTCAAGGTAAAATGTGCACAATTTCCAACATGATTTAATCTTTTTTTTTTCATGGACTGTCTCATGAAACTACTGTTCCTGGGAGCACACTTTGGGTAACATCACCCTGTGCATTTGTTATTGGTAGTGGGCACACGCACAGTGGTCATAGGCGTGGATAGCAATGATAACGTGAGAGTCCTAAGGAGGAAGCATCCCCATGTCCTGCTACATAGTAGTTATTCAGTAACTACACAGCAAATGAATGCATGTCAGAGTGAATTATGATTTATCCACAGTTCTTGGCCCAAGATGGCATGCTGACACAGGAGAGGGAATGGGCCCCAGACGGAGATGCTGGGGAGACTGGACTTCAGCTACGATAGGAATGCTAATGTTGGAAAACAAGAAGGAAATGGTTAAGATGAAAGTTGCTCACTTTAGTGATACTTGAGAAGCAGTGAGAATCCAGCTGAGTGTTTCAGCGGATGCTGGAGCTGTGGACTTGGCAGAGAGGTCAATGTTTTTTCTCATGAAATCTATCATTAAAAAAAATTTTTTTTAAGATGTCTGGTTGTTTGAAAAATGGCAGTTTTCATGTACAACTGATGAATACAGGAATATTAATAATACATCTTCATCTGCTTCAGTGAATTTTTCTTTTTTAGTACGATGTACTCACAGAAGTTAATCAATCTGTGAGTTTAATATTTTGTTCTTTCTTTCAGGTATTTGCCTTTGATTATTGCTTTTGGTCCATGGATGAATCTAACACTACAAAATATGCTGGTAAGTTGCTGCTCTCTCTACCTGATGGTGGGTCCTCAGGCCTCTTCTTCCATTACATCTGTTTTCTGTAATGATTCTGGAGTTCTGTTTTTCCTATAAAATTCACACTCTTTCTTTCCAATTCAAATGTGGGCTTTGAAGTCAATATGATTTGATTTCAAGATCTGGCTCCCCCACCTGCTGAAAAGCCATGAACAGTTTTTTTTTAAATCTAATTAAAGCTTCAGGTTCTTCACCCAAAAGGAGAGGGTATTAGTATCTTGAGAGGTGTTTCAAGGAGTAGAGGAAATGGGGTCCACCTCAAGCCATTGGGACAGCTGTTGGGACAGCTGTTGGGACTGTCATGTGCAGAGGGAGTTTAATGTGCTGCGCCTTTCCTTGTCACCAGCGATGCTCCGTTTTTATATGCAAAGCCCAGGCCCTCTTGGGTCCAGCTCCCATTCGCGGCCTGAGTATTCGGAGCGGTCACTCGTGGTAGGAACTACATTGCCTCCTAGCCCCACGTTTTGCTAATGTTCCTTCCTTCAGGCATTTTTTCCCTATTCCAACAAACACAAATGACTGCTAATTGTGTGATTTGTGATCGTACATGAATCTTAGCCCTTTCTAGATGTTCATTACAATTGCTTTAGCTCCAGAGGAAAGCATTTATTTAATGGAGGAAGTCTTTGATTCCTACCCTTCTCTGTCCCCATTTTCTTACATATTTAGTCTTAATGAGTGTCTTCTCCTTTTTTCTACTTGTAAGAATATGAGTTGAATGACTTTCATATTTATTTTTAAAAACAAAGAAAAATAATGAGAGGAGAATGGAGAGGATGTAGGTCTTACAAGATTAGAAGACAAAGAAAGTTACTTGCTTATAGGAAATTTTGTTTAATGATAGCCTTTTCCTTGCCACATAAAGCAGACTTGTTGAGAAATTATTTGATATATCATTTTTTCAAAAGTTAAGGATCTTAAACTAGGAAAATTCCTTCAGCTGCTCGCATCATATAAATTAGCCTTTCTTTCCAAACATCATTCCTTCAACGTCAGCAATGCATTTTATTAATGTGAATAAATAGTTCTTAATGTTGGTTATAATTGATTTCTCTTTTTGTTGGCCCTTTGGGACTTCAGATGATATATTCTATGGAATCTGGAGCAGTCTGCCTTGACTGTTAGCACTGTGTGTATTTCTGTGCTGGGTGTGTGCTTTTGGATTTAAATAAACAACAAAATTAAAACATTTTCTACTGTAACAGAAACAAACTAGGATGACTATTCAAAGCCCAGTCTTTGTTCAGTTGGTGCTATTCAAGATACAGCCAGATATACCTTCCTGAGTTAGAACTCTTCTCATGCAATTCTCAGATACTTTCAAGGACTTCTCTAAACTCCTTGGACTGTAGTTAAAGTCCCTTATTACGCAGCTCCAGTCTACTATCTTCACCCTTTGCTCCATGACCGCCCACCTCCCATTCTGCCCCAGCCTGTGCCGCTGAGCTTCTTATATACCCAGGAAGCCAGAGAGTCTCAGAATAGTTCCTGTGTGCAGCCTAGGAAGCCCTTGAGAAATTGAAAATTAAGTTGGAAAGCAAAAGAGTGCATAACAAACAACAGTGACCATTTTGAGATAATATTTAGTTAAACTCTAAACTTCACAGGTGTTAAGTGCTGTAGAAAACCCAAGGAAGGATGAAACCTGGTAAGGCTGAAATTGCCTGAGACGCATCAGCAAGGAGCTGGGCCTGAAACTGGGCCTGAAAGTTAAGCATAGGTGTAGCCAAAGGGCAGTTTAGAGGGTATCAAGATCAGCGGAAGCAGCGTGCTGTCAAGGAAGCCCATGGACGTGAAGTCACAGCAGGGTTTACATTTCAGGACCACTTTTTTGCTTCTCTTAGTTTCTTTAATCTCTCCAAGTGACAATTTCATTTCTGTAAAATGGGAAATGTGGAAATGAGAATACTTCTCTCCTGTGTTCTTATAAGGGTTAAATAGGGTGGCTTAATGTGCTAACTAGTGGAAGGCGCCCATAAATGTACTTCTTTGGCTTTTCCATAAGTGAGGATGCAGAGGCAGAGGTGAGCATGGTGTGTGTGCACCATTGGCTGAGCAGAAGGTGCATCTGAGGGGAAGACATGGAGACCTATTTGTTGAGTGAGGCCAGATGATAGGAAATTCTAAAATCTGGACTGAAATGTTTAGATTGATATGGTGAAAACCGGGCTCTTGGGGTGATGTGGTTAAAATAATGTTTAAGGAAGATTCTTTTTTCTTTTTTTCCCCATATCTTCTAGAATCACCTGCTCCATTACTGACCATAGAGACCATCCTAGCCCTCTGCAGTAGATCACTCATATCCCTTAATATAGAAGAAACCTTTTATTTTTATGAGAAATTACTTTATTACATACAGATGATAAAATTCAAATGTGAAACTCAATATATCTGTAACTCTTCATTACAATTAGTATGTTCAGAAATATTTTAAAAGATAAAAATTATTTTTAAACATACTGATAGCCCAAAATTCACTAAATTGTAGTTTGCATGATCACATCAAATACCAAGTTCCAGTTAACTCTGAAATAGGATTCTCTCTGCACATAGAGCAATACCTATTTACAAAATTTGGGAAGAAATTCTCTTATTCTTTAGATATCCTTGTTATTGTATAAATACTGTGACCTTAACAAAATGTAAAATTCTTGCTTGCTCTTCTCTCAGGTTTATTTGCATTCATTGTAAATAATCTGCCTTGTAAATATGTTACTAGTAGATTAGTTGATTGATTTCTATGCTAATTTGATTTCCTTTGTCTTTATTAAAAAAGAAATAGCAATTATTCCTTCTTAACTGTGAATAGAGACGTTAAGATAGAAGCATTCATTCTCTGATGGGAAATAGAGGAAATTGAGAGGGAAGCACAGATTTCCTGAAACGAACCTATTTGTCAGGCTCAGTGAATAATGGCATCATTGATACAGAGTAAGAGCTCTCAAGGCAGCTTGCAAAACCTCTGAGGGGAGACAGGAAGTGCATGTGGACTGAGAGAGGAGAGAGAAGCAGGGGCTTGAAGTTTCAGTGTTGTTTTATATTTTGCTATTCTTAAAAGCTATAGCAAGAGCCTTCATTCTCAGGCTTTTGGTAATGAACCACGTAAATCTACGGGAGTGTCATGGCATCGCTGTGCGTTGGTTGGGGTGGTCGAAGAATGTGGGCTCTTAAGTCACACTGCCTGGTTTCCATCCTGGCTGCACCACCTTCTGTGTAAGGTCTGGTGAGTTACTGAATCTCACTATGCTTGCTTCCTCAAAAGTAAAGTAAGGTTAATAATAGTCCTAATCAATCTGAGCACTAAATGTCCTGTTCATGTAAAGTACTTAAGCCGGTCCTTGGCACATGGGAAGAGCCCACTGAGCCTTCACCGCTGTCGCCGTCATTGCCCCGTGGCGGCAGTGGGGAGGGCAGGCACGTCAGGCCCTTGGAGAGAGATGGCTTTGTGCTGGGGCGCAGGAGCCCTGGCTGTGCCTCGGGCTGCTGCCCTGGGGGAGCTGTGTTTCCTCATCTGCGGAGGGAGGGCATATGGCCTAGAATGGTCTCAGATCCCCTCCAGCTCTCTGATAAAACATGAATCAGACATTTTATGCTGGGCACACAGCTGTTCCAGTGGACTTTTCAGAGGCAAATCAAAGGCTTGTTTGTTAAGCCATTTGAATTGCATTGAGTCATGCTTTGAGAGAGATTTTACATTTAAAATATATTACCTCTTGATTAGGTAGTTGTAATAATGCTGGTCTGACATATAAATTCTGAGTTTTTAAAGCAAAAACCCTTGTGTCAGGGCTAAGAAGGAAACAGAAGTAACCTGCAGAATTCGCGCCCAAAGCCAGAAATTTCCATAAACCTGTGTGTTCTCTCACTGCCCTCCGCGTATACATGCGCAGACGTAGGTTCGCATTTAGGATGATACAGTTATTGTGATGAATACTGATTAACTGGAGAGTGTCATAACAGATAATAGGTCTTTGTAAATGTTTAAATTACTACTGATTACAATTAAGGCCTTCTCGGCAATGAATCAGTACATTTTCTATCATTGCCTGAGTGTGTCATGTTGGTAAATAACAGTGACTTCCAGTATGCTTGGCTTAAATTTTCATCCTAGTGGAGAACTATTTTTCTATAAATCTTCATTCCAGAATTAAAAATCAGCCTGGTGATGGCATAGCTGGATAACTGTGAACATGAACATTTCCTGGCCTTAGAGAATCAAAACTATCGACTTAGAAATTATGTAACAGTTCTCACCATATGGCACGTTGCGTGAATTTGCTGAAGTCATGTGTTTTCAGGCATTGTTAATGCCCTGCAGTTCGGGGGAAATGTTGTATGGCTGAATCCTGTTCTGCGCGCGTTGCTGTGTCCTTTGGGGGGGACAGCTGAATACCTCCAAGCTGTGGGCAGAGCAGCCGTGTTTGATTCTGTTCCCATGATGGGAGCTTTTATGTGCTCGGAGGCAGAAATAATTTCCATCTCCCACTGTTTAACTGAAGTGAGGACAGCAACAAGACACACCATTTGTGCACCAAAATTTACATTCTGGAGCTAAAGTTCCAGTATTTTAGCAAAGTTCTAAGATATTTGTGTTAGCATATTGTGTCGGTTCATTATTTCACTACTGAAGTACAAGACACCCTCAGTGAGTGCCTTGCACAGAGTAAGTGCTGCGTAATTATTAGCTCTTAGGTTTAAAACCGTGGAAGTTTTCCCAACAGTTATGAGAAGCAACAGTAGTTGCCTATTGGAAAAGTTTGTAAAAGTGGAGATTCATTATAAATGATGTGAGTCATCTTAAAAGACACTTGTGAAATAATCTGAATGCAGAATCCTTCTAGATTTTTCTTTTTCTTTTATGGTCTTCTACAGATTGTCTCACCATCCCTAATTTGGCAATTCTTTAAGTGACTTACCTTTATCAAGTTGTTCTCTAAGCATCCACTCCCTTTTTGCATTTGTTGATGAAATTATGTAATTGCAGAGAAGTACGACCGACATAAACCAGTTTAGGAGCAAACACAACTGACCCTTTGTCAGAACATAACTCAGCTGGTGGGAGCCAGGAGCGGGGCCGGCCAGCTGGGTGATTTAGCATGCAGTGGGCATGCTTCAGTGGGTTGTTTTACAGATGGAAGAGTGAGTGTTGGTTAATTCGGTGAACTGGATGAGTGCAGGTCAGTTCAGAAGCATTTCTCTGAAATAAATGAGCTATGCTAATACTGTTATATTTTAAAATCATGTGCGTGTGTGTACACTTCTCTTTCTTCTCACTTCTACGTTCCTATTTTTTAATCCCACCCAATCCCATGGTCTTTCACACTTCCTTCATCCAAATCTATTCCTTAGACTACTTATTGGCACCCAGAGACATCATTTAATGAAGGGTGTTTGCAGGGCTGGAGGATAATAACAATAGACCATATAGCTCTGAGCACAAGGTTCCCAGCACCTTGCTCACGCTTTACCTGCAGCACGTCAGCAGTCATCAAAACACCCAAGCAGGTAGGAATTATTTTTGCTTCCATTTTACACTGAAGAAGCGAGGTTCAGAGAGGCCCTGGCACCTGTGAGGGAGCTGAAAGCAGGCTGGGAGGGGCGGCAGTGCTGGGCAGAGTCGTTGTGGTTCTGCTGCGGCTCCAGGTTCTCGGCCACAAAGGGGCTGTGGTTAGGACAGGATATTGGCATGCTTGGGCTTGGCCCCTAGCCAGAAACAGTGGTAGTAGCCTTCTCCCTCCTCTCAGAAGTTCCCCGAGTCCTGCCTGCATCTCTGTTTGGTTTGGGCTTTGTTTCAGTCCCCCCAAAGTGTGGCGAAACTGTGCTCCCTACAGCCCACCAGAGGTGTTGAGTCAGGCCTACTTCCTTATCAGAAGAGACACGGTGTAAAACACTGTCAAGCAGAGAGAAATAAAGAGCATTTGCTCTTTGAGCCATTGTTTGCCGTGAAAACACCCTCCTGAGTATCTCCAAAATGCATTCTCTGTCAGACAGCCCTCGCAGGGAAGGCGGCTCCTTTTCTCGTCTCTTCCTGGGCACCAGTGCCTGACCTCCTCCCCTGTGGCTCAGCCACCTCCCCGCCGACAAAAATCAGCGGAGGCTCCCTGCCAGCTCATGACTAGTCCCAGCGCTGTCGCTGGGTGGAAACATCTGTCTGGGTGAGTCATCCATGCCGTGCTGCGAGCAGGACTCCCAGGAGGGCACTGCTGATGGCCCCCGGGCCCCGCTGCGGACGGCGGCCCGGGCCTGCCTGCACCTCGCGGCCCTCTTCCTCGGGCTCCTTCTGCCGGGACGCTTAACAGCCAACTTCTGTAGTTGTCGACAAGGTAGATCCGCTGCCACCAAGTCAGCCTAAAAGCCTTAGCCCCTTCACCTGAGCACTGTCATTCTCTGTCATCCCACTTGCACCGAGCCTAATGTCACTCCCTGTGGCGATTTCTGAGAGTCGCACCATCTGAGAGAGGGAGCTCCCGAAGCCTTGTCCAAGTCAGGCGTTCCTCACCCCTTCTGGTGAGTGCGGAGCCTGTCTGGTCTTGTGCTGTCCAGGTGCTTGGCTTCGGGGCTGGGCCACCTGCCAAGCCCAGACTCATCAGAACCACTGTGGCTCTCAGCCCCATTTCAAAGTGGGAAGCACCCTCACAAGCGAGCAGGCCCAGGAAATCCTGAGCTCAACCTGTTTTTTCACTCCAACTTTAAAGAAGAAAAAAGAGATGGCAAAAAAAAGGAAAACTGGAGACTGTTTAAACTGATAAAATTACTGATCATGTTAAATTTTGAATAATCCTCCATGTGACTACTTTAGAAAAGTGAGAAATATTCTGTGTCCAGGTCACGTCCAGCCTTGTAGCGCCATACCCAGTATTTTATTCACCCGTGATCTATGTGAGACTGCCTTATTTAATGCAGATTGTTAAATAAGACAGGGTTATACCCTCCCACCTTGTTCTGCCATTTCTTAGAGCATAGCCCCCTGGGACATGGGCCCTGTGCCTCCACAGTCAGATGTCAGGCCTGTGAATGGTAGGTGCATGCCCCTTCCACCTCTAGGGGTCTGCTGCGCTTTGCACTCAGGGCCCTGCTACAGAGAGAGAACCACCCAAGGCGATGGGGCAGCCTTGAGCACACTGCTGCTCTTCCTAGTAGGGCCAGATCATGCCCAAGTGCGGAGACTCAGGGTGTTAGCTTTGCATAGATCTGTATCAGATGTGACTCAGGGCTGGATGTGTGTGGATCAGGTCTGTGCCCCTCCTTGCAGAAATCCCGTACTGGAGCCTCTCTCCTGCTCTGAAGCTGTGCTGTGGGTTGCTTTGGTCATGCCTGTGTTTTAAGACTTGTCCACATGATTATAGGAGACCTCATCATAAACTCCACAGGGGAAGTGGCCTCTTGGTCATGGTCATTAACAAGTGAGATCAGCTGTGCCCTGTGGCTTCCCTGCACCAGGCGCGTGGAGCTGGTGCCGGCAGAGAGGCTGCCTCCTCTCTGGCACTGGTCTGGCTGAACCAGCACAGGGCCTTGGGTTTGACAGCGCTGTGGCTTTGCTCCATGTGTGGGATAGAAACAAATACTCGCAGATCCTCCTGCCTCCCACAGGACCTCTGAGCTTTCCCTGTTGGTTGGTGTGCATTCCCCTGGACAGACAACACTTTGTTCAGCTTAAGTGTGAACCGTAGTTGGGAAACATTTAGGGTGGAGATACTGCATCTTTTATGGATTCTCTGATTCCCACCATTCTGCGTTTATAAACAGCTCCTTTTTTTGTGAAGTGAGCTTTGAAAAGCAGTTAGCAAGTCATTTTTTCCTATACTCAAAAGGGGGACTGCTGTGTTGAAAAAATAGAAACAGTGGAGAAACCTTCAAGCTTCTGGGTAAACGAGACTCTTCTTAACAGACCATATAAGGTTCTATTGTGATATTTAATATGATACTTAATAAATATAGGGGTCCATATAGGTTTAATAGGTTTAATAAGAGTCTGTATAGGGCCTATAGGTCTATAAGGGTTTAATGATATTTATGATATTTAATAGATGTAAGGGTCTCCTGAGACATTTACTATTTCCTGTCGCAGAATGGAGGGCAGCCATTGTCTGTGTTTCATGCAGAGCTGGTCATGCTGAGGACAGGAAGCTGTGTGAGGAATCCATGCTGCCTTTTAGGGTTTGGTTGACAGTCTGGCCTTTTATTAGTTGCTTCTTATTGTACCAGTGATGCCCTAAGAGTCACCAAACCAAAGAATTTGGTTAAGTATAACCCCAGATAGGGATTCATACAGCTAAAAAAGGTACCAGAATAGAAAAATAAGGGAAACTCTCCAGAGCATGTTTCCAGTCACAGCTGTATTGATATGATTTATTATTTTGTTTCCCCCTCCCCCCACCGTACCTTTCTGAGATATCTTAATGTTATAAAACAACAATAAATACTTTTCCTTCACTGGACAACATGAGTTGGCCTCTACTGGCCCAACTAGTACTGTTCTTTCTCCCTCATCGTCATGCCTTGACACACACACAGACACACAGACACACAGACACACACACACACACACACACCCCTCTTGCTCTGAGTGTGTCCCACCATTATATTTGGCCAGTGGGATTTTAAGAGTGGGATTTCTCGGATAGCTAGAGAAATAGCAATAAATGATTCTTTTACAAACTTTTCTAAGAACAGGTGTCCTTTCTCTTTGAAATTGGATCACCTCACAGAATTGTGACAAAGATAAAGGAACTATTTTAAGGAAAAATAATTAGATGGTTACCTCTTTCTCTACACCAAACTGAACTATTAGTTGATTAAAGATTTAAGGGATGATATTAATAATGGGTATTAACTAAAATATATTCTGGGCTTGTGCTAAGTGCTCTGCCTGTATCGCCTTGCTAATTCACACCAACATCCCAGTACGGTGGCAACTCTCATTCCTTTTCCTAGTGAAGAAACAGAGAGCTTGCCCAGGGTCACACAGCTGGCAAGGAGTAAAGTTCAGGTTTGAAAATAAAACTGTAAGAAACAAGAACTATAAAACTAGATGAAGATATGATGAGTAGCTGTATAATTTGGAGTAAAGGATTTTGGAAGCATATATCGCAGGCAAACATCACAAATGAAAAGGTGAAAGATTTGAATATGAAAGACCAAAAGCTTTTGTACAACAAAAGAACAACCTAAGACTGAAGGTAATTGACAGACTGTAAGAAATATTCACAGAATATGACAGACCAAAGGTTAACATCATAATACATGATGAGCATTTTTAAATTAGTAAGTAAATCAATGACTAAACCAATTTTTGAAAAAATAAGCATAGAACCCAAATAGCCAGTTTACCAAAGAATAAATACAAAACAGGTATAAACAAGGGACAGGAAAAATTACTTAACAAAACAAGAGGGCTTTTTTTTTTCTCTTAGTCAAAACCATGGAAATAGATTGAAGATGTAGAAGATGTAGAAAAAAGCCATCATGCATACTAGAGGGCTTAGTAATTTGGTTTTTTGGAGTTTTGCTTAGTAAAGCCAACATAAAAGTACACAAAGATAAATATTGCAGGAAAAAAGAGAAAGGAAATATTCTAAATATCCACAATAGAGAAACAGTTGCATCAGTTAAGCATACAATGGAAAGCTAAGCAGCTATTAAAAATATTAATGTTGATATGTCATTGTAGAGGTGGGAAATTGTTCATTATTTCTTGTCTTAAAAGAGAATACATTTCCCTTGAGACATGAAGCCATAGTGAGAAAAAACATTCCAGTCTCTGTAGAATCCATTCTTGCTTAGATCTGTAAAAATATGTGAACTTTATAATGGTACTTTGTGTTTATCTTTTCATAAAATGTGCTTTAGGATAGTTATTTAAGGATAGAAAGGAGAAAAATTCTTTCTAGAAACACAGTATGATTGTTTTCTACTTTTTCATATTCCATTTTGTGTTTCCTGGAATTTTTTCCTTACCTAGTTGTAACTGAAACTTTATTAAATATGATAAACTTGAATTATATTCTGTGTCAAGTATAATTGTAAATATGTAAAAGAACTTGACTCTTTGAAAAGTGTTACGTATATGTTTAATGGAACTCAGACTAGTTTATTTTTTTGAATTACATATATTTTGTCTTAATGTCCAGGGGGTCACTATGGTTGTCAGTAAAAATAGCCTGTAATTTTTTTAATCGAAATTCTCCCATTAGCAGATATGTATAATGTTGATTATCTATCCTCACCCCAGTGCCTTATTTAACCAAGGCAACTGTAGTCCTTAAGGGCTCATGAGAGTTTCAAAAAGTCATACTTTGACCAAAGTATAAACCCTAATACAATTAAATATTTCTTTTTAAGTTCTAAAAACACTATTTGGATGGATGCCTTAATCATCACTAATGAGGAAAAGGATCCCCAGTTAATTACACTTTAGTCTGAGGACAGCAGTGTTGACATAGGAATAATTCTGTAAACAAGAGTGCCTACCTACTGTGTGCAGGCAGGATGCTAAGATGCAACTCCTGCTTTCAAAGAAGCTCACCACGATCATCAGTGCAGAAAAAAAATAGGCAGTTTGACGAGTTCTGGGAGTCTGTAAAAAATGCCATGGAGACCAGAGGAGGGAGCAGCTGATTCCCAGCATCTTGAGTCACTGATTATGGATGGGCATTGGCCTTAACGTTTGGGAATCAACACAGACAGACCCAGGCTCTGCCACTCACTTGTGGTGTGATTTTAGGCAAATGACGTACTCGTTCAGAGTCTCCACTCCTCCCAGATCACAGCCCATACCTGCTGTACCTAGGTATTGCAAGGATACAGTGGCACAAATATGTAAAGTGCATTGCAAATAGGGCAGTTGATAAAAATTAATTTTTCTTAGTAGGATAAATAATAAAGCTATACAAGTTAAATAGGATAACTCATGTCCTATTTAGCATTTGCAGTAATTTGGACATAGGTTAAACTGGAATATATTCTTGTATTTTTATATCCTGGGGAATTCTTGATCATTTGATTTTTTTGTATGTGCAATTTTAGTATACACATCCTAGCTGGGTTTGTTTTATTTTCCCACGTGGCATATCATTAATCTATTCCATGTAGCTCTACAGCATTCATTCTTGGTTTTTTTTTTCAACTAATAATCTTTAGTTCAAAAGGCCATTCCAACCAAAAAGAAACACTGTGATTTGTCCTTGAAAGAACACAGAGAAAATAATTTCTCGTAATTCCAGCCTACTCAGCCTCAGGAACAGAAACCGGAAGTATTACATTTCACTACCTGATAGAGAACAGTTACAAATTCTTGGTGTAATGACATGAGGCTCTCCATCCATGGTAAAGGCTCTTGGACCATGGTGCTTCTCTGCAGTTGAATCCTTTCATCAACTCAAGCTCTTGGTTTTTTTTCAAGTTACTAAATATCAATTGAAATCATGAATTACAGTCAGGATGTTTGACCTAGCCAAGTCTCAAAGCGCCTCGTCACCCTCCTCCCCCGACTCCCTTCCTGGGGGCTGGCTAACCAGTGTGGAAGATTAGACGCTATCACTCCATTCATTGGCTTGTGCCAAGCAAGCTGTGCTTTTAGAATGCCTTCAAATGGCCCTTGGGTCTGGCTGAGAACCACAGTCAGTTCTCACAAGGCCGAGCACAGGCTGTATTCAATTCCCAATCTTCGGCACTACGGGGCTCAGCGCCAGATTTAAGGCCTGCTTTTTTGACGCGGGCCTTGGGAGTACATGTGGAATAAGGAAGGTCCTTTGAGAAAATGTATGAGAAAAAAATACTGATGTGCATGAAAGACCATCAACAGGATAGGTCACATATTTTCTTCATGAGCACGAGACTTTATCATACTTAACTATAATGTAAAAAGAAATTTTGAAAGTGTTTAGTGGGCAATAATTTTGACAATACCTTTTCTTCTCAGTGTATGTGTGTGTGTGTGTGTGTGTGTGTGCGTGCACACACATCTTTAGGTAGTCTTCAAATACCTCGTAAGTACCAGGCTCTGTGCTGGGTATTAGAAGCCAGAATTAGGGAAATAAGGTTATATACATTTGGTATGGTTTTCCCAATGCCTTATTTTCACTTTAGCACCCATAGATCGATTGATCAATCAGTCTTTCCCTCTCTCTCACACACACACACACATTTTCTGACATATTTTTACATTACACGTACAATCTGAACATGACTTTTAAATTCAACAATGTTTTTGAATTTTAGCAGTGTTTACATCCACAGATTTGTTTTTTTTAATGGTTCATAATATTTCATCATATAAAATAGTCATGTTTTACTTACCCACTTCCTTATTAATGGGCATTTAACTTGATTCTAACTTACAGTGTTACGCGTAATGCTGCCATGGACATCCTCGTTCCGTGAGGGGTGTGCCTCTAGGGTCGATGCCTCCAAGTGGATCAAGAGAGTGGGCGTGTCCCCATTTATAGGCGTTAGGAACTTTTCCTTCAGAATGGCTGCATTTGTTTATTCTCCCACCGGCATCTTATGAAAACACCTCTACTTCCTCAATCCAGCAATTTGGATGTTAAGATTTTATTTTTTGCCAACCTAGCGGTTAAAAATATTATTTCTTATGTTTTTATTTACACATTTTCGAGTTCTGTTCTGCAACCATGATGTCATAGTATAGCAAGGAATGGCTGAAGTCAGATCCAATTTTGCATAAAAGAAAACATACAGCCAAAAGCTTGTGTTATGTTGAATTATTTCCAAATGTAAAAGGAATTGTCATGTAGGTTAAAAGGTGAAACGAACACATTCTTTCAACAGACATTTGTTAAAAATTTTGTACTAGGCACAGGGATTACAAAAATAAACAGATCGTGGTCTCTGACATCAGTCAGGGGGTTCTCGTCCCAGTGGAGGAAAGAGGTACTTAAATGAGTAGTTCCTACAAATACTGTAATAGTGAATGTTACCAAGACTTTGAGAGCGCAGAGGAAGGAGAGCATCTTTCTACCTTCCTTGGTAGTGGGGAATGAATGTTAGAGAGTCACCAGTGTCAAAGGGAGTGAGCACCACCTTACGTGTTTAAAAGATTCTCACACCTTTACTCTTCAGCAGGACACTACTGTAGTACACGCAGTACATGGCAGAATGCCCCAGAGCTGCTGTAAGCTGTAGACAGGCTCATGGAGGAGAACTTGTCCCTGAGCCCTTGTGGGAACACAGGTGAGAGGTGCATGCTCACCATGTCACCTCCACCAGCAGTGAACAGTTTCTCAGCACCTGGCAGGTACTTTGCCCCATGCTAGGCAAAGGAGCATGCACCTACGAAGGCATGGATGGCCTGGTTCCTTCTCATCAGAAGCTCAGAACCCCGATGGGAGATAAGAGAATTTATGTTAAATGGCATTTTAATACTATGTCATGGGGAGAAACTAAATCCAATTTAAATGATGCTTCCATATGGCCCATTGACAAAGGAAAGGACACTTTAATGCCTAGAGAAATGCCTTGGAGGGTAACAGTGGGCAGAATCATAAACTGATCCAGGTACTGAGCCATAGTTGAAGAGAGTAAATGAAGTAACATATGTGAAGCTCTTAATACATGACCCTACACTAGCTGTAGCCGTGGAGTACACTTCTGACATCTTTTGGGATTGAGAGAATGTTCATAACTGGGAGCCAGTTATTAATACAAATATGTCAAGGAAAATCATTCCTTTGTTTCTCAGTTTTTTCTTTCTTGTGTTTTAGGTCAAGAAGTGGTTTTCAAATGCCTTGGGGAAGGAATTCTTGAAAAAGCCTTTCAGGGGTATAATGCTTGCATTTTTGCATATGGACAGACAGGTAAGTGGCTGCTTTATTTGCAGTCAGTGATATTAAATGTGCATTTCTTAAAACATAGAAATAGAAAACACTCTGGGAAGCAACAGAAAAATGCTTCTGAGTTTGTGGGTTTAACTAACTGAGGTGATCAAAAGTAACCCTCTTTTTGAAGATCCAACAGTTTTTGTAATTGAGTAATTTTAGTGTTAATGAGTAAAGCTGGTTTCAAACCATTAAGTGTCATTTTCCTAAATGATAGTTTAATCTATATTTGAACTAGAAAAATAATTACCAGTTTCTCAATATAAATGTCATAGTAAAAAGCTCTAGAAAAGTTCTTGGTATCACCCTCTACAGAGGACTTTCACTAGAATACAAAAGTGATGGTAGATTATTAAACCTAGGTTTGTGGAACAGTTTCTCAAACAAGGAAAACGAAAACATAACTAAAGGCTCAGCCCTTAACACTCTGAGCCACCATTATTTCAACTCTAAAGTTGGAATAAATCAGTAAATCATAAGAATACTGCCCATTGTCACATCACGGGACATCTAGGAGACACAGGCAAGAGAATATATATATATCAGAGCACTTTGACAAATATGAAATATTTGGGGGGTAAAATACTGTTAATGTCACTTGATAATATACAGTTGACATCTTATTATACACACTTTTAAAGATTATGTATTTTTAGCAGTTATATTTGTACAAATGCATCTGTTAATGAGGCGCCCTCTGGATGGCACAGTGAGTCAGACTGGAGGTCCCGTGTGAGAGAAGGACTAGGAGCCTTGTTTCCCGAGGTCCCGGCCTTGAGGGTGAAGTTCCCCACCTCCGCTGTGTGACTTTGGCGGGTGCGGGTGCGCATCGTGTGTGGCTGAAGCATCGCGTGTGCTCCGCCCTCTAGCCCCCTTCCTTTCTGCTTGCTCTTCTCCAGGCTCAGGAAAGTCCTTCTCCATGATGGGCAACGCTGAGCAGCTGGGACTTATTCCAAGGCTCTGCTGTGCTTTATTTAAAAGGATCTCTCTGGAGCAAAATGAGTCACAGACCTTTAAAGTTGAAGTGTCCTATATGGAAATTTATAATGAGAAAGTTCGGGATCTTTTAGACCCCAAAGGGTAAGTTAGTGGTTGGAATTAAGCTTGTAACAGGAGTAACAATTGTAAATGACCCATGATAAAAATTGCAAGTGAATATTGAGCCCTTGGTCACTGGTCTGGGTTGGCTCATTTACTGAGAAATCATCAGCTTCTCGAGGCCCACTGGTATACCTAGTAGACACAGCTTATCCGGTGTTCATGTGTGAAGTACACGTGTCCTTGGGTAACTTGATATTTTTCCCTCAATGACTCGTTCATGCTGACATGTGAAGGAATGACACATTGATTGTTAATGCTCTTAGTATTTCATTGTGTGATTATGCCATCTGTGTTTACCCTGTCTTCTGTCATTTCCACAGTTTCCACTCTTTTACCATCACAGTGCTGCCCTGAGCATTCCAGTTCTGCTGGTGTACAAATGCAGGCGTTCCTAGGGAATACATCTAGGGGTGGAACTGTGGCCACAAGATACTGAACTTCAGCTTCCAGGCAGTGCCACACTATTTTCCAAAGTGGTTGTACTGGGATTGAAATGACCCAGCAGTGTCACTCACTATTATTTAATGTTATATATTGCATATATGTATATGGATGTCAATAGCATCAATCATAGTTCACCCCAGGGCCTTATTTAACAAAGACTATGATAGTGTTTGGGGCTTATTAGAATTTCCTAGCCCCTCCCCCTGCCCAGCAGTGCACACAGTCCAGACATTAGGCGCCACCACGAGCACCTGGCACCGAGCTGGATTTACGTCTTGCTCCTGAAAGCACTAAGGACTCTGGCCATGCAGGCAGAGTGGGTTGATCCTGGGTCCGTGCGCAGCAAAGTCGCTCTCTTGAAGATGTGCGTTTGGTCGGCCTCCGTTTAGAGTAGCAGAACTGTTCACTGACACCTTAAATTCTTCATCCTTAAAGTTAGCAAAACCTACTGTGTAGGGTCGCTGTGAGATGAAGTGGGATGACTGAAAAGTTCCTGAGGAACAACACCAAAACTCTGGGGAGCATTCAGTGGTTCTTTGTCCTTTTTTTCCACACTGGAGGGGCTCCGGGCATTGGCCCCTGAGTTTGAGGGGAGGTGAATGTCCGATGCAGTGAAAAAGGTGACATACGCAAGCTGGCCACGACATATATAGCTTTGTTTTTCACCTCAGTTCTCTGTTGATTGAGTGTTCAAACGGGTCCCAAACCAGGCTCGCCTTCTAAAAATTCAGAAGAGCCCTAAAATCTTCACCAGAGCAAATTCCAAAAATAGGATAAATGTCAGTAACTACAAACAGCTGCTGCCCTGTGACCCCATGTGCTGGGTAGACTTGTCAGCATGGAAGCAGCAGAAACCAAATTCAAAGTAAAACACTTTAAAATTGTTCACTACTTGGTCCAAACTTTAAGACATTATTTGTTGAGAATGTGCTTATTTATGAAGTAGTCTTAAGGTTGAATTTTATTCTGGCATGTTTTCCTTTGTTTTGTTTGTTTTTCTATACCGCTCTGTGTCACCAAAGTTCATCTACTAGGTCAGGTCAGCCTCACCTAATATTCTGTATGCTGGCTGTTCGGGAGTGGAGGTAGAAGTGTTTAAATAGTAAGTTGTCTTAAATAGATATCAGACTATAAAAGACATTTCTCATAAGGAATGCTCTTTTGATAATCCAATGAAGTAGCTTTTAGACTATTTTTTGATCATTAAAAAAAAATTCTTTTGAAATTACCATCTTAGTTTCTGAGTATTCAAAAAGAAAGATCTTCCGAGTTTGGTCTGAATCATTCATTCTTTTTTCTTCCTCTAAAAGGAGTAGACAGTCTCTTAAAGTTCGAGAGCATAAAGTTTTGGGACCATATGTAGATGGTTTATCCCAACTGGCGGTCACTAGTTTTGAGGTAAGTCACTTCTTTAGAAGGTCATTTAAAAATGGGCAGTAAATTGAAGCGTGTGAGTAATGTTGAATATATTATGTGAATGCTCTGTAGCATATTGCTAGCATCCATGGCCTCAGAAACCTGCTCTCAACACACCCCAAACAGAAAGAAAGGGCTTTTAGTCACACCTCAACCTGCCTTGTTGTGAAGGCTTTATAGTGAGGTCTAGAGGTTCAGGTTTTGGGGTTCCTGAATACGTTCCCTACCACTCTGTCATAGCTGTTCTCCCTACGGTTAGAACCCAGACAAATGGAAGCAGTGTGGCAGCAGTTCACCCAGCTCCGTCCCTGACAGCGTCTCCTGCCCTAGTTCCCATCACCTTTCACTCCTCCAGGCCTCCTGCCTTTCTGCCTCGCTCCTCTCTCCATTAGCTGACCGGTTTCCTTTTCCTACTCCCTGACTTTTATGCCTTCTTAAGTCCTGACTCGATGTTCTGCCCTTATTTCTATGGTCATTGCTCTGGGAGTCTCACAGAACAACTGCTGCCTGCCGCCGAAGCGTGCCGATGAGCGGGTGGGCCAGTGTGGTCCTCTGCTTCTCTGTGTGTCGTGTCGTGCCTGCCCATCACTACCTCTGACTCAGGGTAGCTAAAATTGATCCGAGAGTAACTCTCCAGCCATCTAAATGAAGATTTTAGGATTGCTTAAATTGGAAAGAAAAGGCAGTCATCACTTTAAAAATACTTAGGTTCTGAAATGAATGGAAACCTCTGGTGTAAAGGCGAAGTCAGCACCTTCGCTAAGGTGCCCAGTTTGTCGCTCTGCATGCTGGGGTCAGTGTCCATCTCATCCTGTCACTTCTGAGTAAGAGCCAGGAAGCTTGTGATTTGCATTCTTACTAGATGTGGGAACTGTTATTAGACCTCCGAACTTCAGTGTCGTGTAAAATCAGGAAAATGTTCTTTTATAAGGCCTATTCATCAGACATTGTGTAAGAGCCCATAGGTACTAGGTGTTCTCAGGCAGGCGTGCAAAGAAGGCCGTGGTGGTGGACAGGGAGGCACTTACCCAGTAGGTAGCTATATGAAGTTTTAAGCACAAGCAAGTTAGAATAAATTAAGGTAACTACTGTAATTGAGTATCTGCATTGCTCAATAAATATTAGCTCTGTTTTCCCCTAGGAACTTGCAAAGGGAAAAACAGTGACAGGGAAAGAAGACAATTATGGGATGGAAAGAATCGGGGGGACCTTTCACACCTTAGAAAGCACTGAGGGTGGTGAAAGCTCAAGCCATGCTCGCCGGAGGAGTGGCAGGGACGCTTTATGGAAGGATGGTGACGAGTGTGTCAGGGGGTCACAATTAATACCTAGACATGGTGGGCAGGGCTGTGTTCTTATGTTTTTGCTTCTAATGTTTTCCTTGTGCTTTGCCTCTAGGATATCGAGTCACTGATGTCTGAGGGAAATAAGTCTCGGACGGTAGCCGCAACCAACATGAATGAAGAAAGCAGCCGCTCCCATGCTGTGTTCAACATCATAATCACACAGACACTGTATGACCTGCAGTCTGGGGTGAGGGACGGGGCAGAACTCGAGGTGTCAGGGAAAGGACTGGGATACCTGCGGGGTGAGGGGTCTCGTGGTCACCTCAGTCGCCAAGGACTCTGTGCTCGCCCTTGTACGTAGCAGATGAACTACTTTGCTGAAAGCATTTAATTTATTAGCTCTTCCTTTATAACGTTAAAAAAAATCAGATTTCTTTTGTAAACTGCCCAATGAGCATAATGATGTCACCGCACAGCTTTTAATATGCATCCTTTCATACTGAAATTGCTCTGAAAACACCTGAGTCCACCTCATAGTCATTAAGGGTATTAAATAGGAAACCACAACACTGAACCTAAGAAAAAAGAAGAGGAATTTGACCTGCACGCACAGGAATGCTCACGTCCTAATATTTCCTCTTAGGCACATAAAATCTCTAGCTTTCTGGCTGTAGTCTGGAGAGCCGAGTGTACTCGCTGCCCAGCTGTAAAACAAAATGCTGCATGACCATGCCAGTTTAAATCGTGACTACAAAGTGGCTAGTCCCGGGCACTCCTCAACTGTTTAAAATCTCCATAATAAGTTGGCTGTGATGTAGCAGGGCGGCTGCCCAGTTGGCTCTCAGCGGTGGCATGTGTGCAGCTGTGTGGTCGTGCATTCATGTAATCACGCGTGTTGTTTATCTCTCGTTTTCTACACCTAGAACTCAGGAGAGAAGGTCAGTAAGGTCAGCTTGGTGGACCTGGCTGGTAGCGAAAGAGTGTCTAAAACCGGAGCCGCAGGAGAGCGACTGAAAGAAGGCAGCAACATTAACAAGTAAGGCGGCGGCACAGTGCCCGGGAAACACGAGCTCCTGTGTGTCTGGGGCACTTGTGGCATGGTGAGGGGGCAGAGGGCTGTGAGCACACGTGGTCCAGAGTCTAAGGAGCTTTAGTAGCTGGGTTATGGAAAAACAACAGCCCACCTCTACTGACAGGCATGTGGTTCATTTAAGAAAAGCTGCAAGGCGCAGCTCCACTCACACGTTGTCCAAACCCTTCGTGCATCACTGTGTGAAATGTAGTCTTAGGTAGATGCAAACCCCAATTTTGTAAGTCAGATCACATCTTAAATTAACTCAGGCTTACTCTGAAGAGAAAACCTGCCTTGTAAGCTAATACATACTGAAATCTCACTGTTTGCCCTGAGGGCCTGCGGCACACCCAGTGAGGCAGTGAGGCCTCAGACGGCAAGATGACGCTGCTGCTGTGGGCCGCCGCCTGTGCGGTTATTTGTGAGAGCATCACGGCTGCCCTAGGAGCATAAGGTTTAGATCAACATAGGTCACTTTATTTGGAAAAGTGAAAGGAAGGTGGGTATTTTTGACCAGATAACATTGAGAAATGCTACCTAACCCAGCATCTAAGCATGGAACTATTTTTTATGACACATTTACGAGCCTGTGAGTGCTTGCCACGTTGGTCTTTGCTTTTCCCAAAATAACTGGCTGGAAGGGAATGGAGGTGCCTCTGGACCCTGTTTCCTGAGCCTTCGTCTAGGGCTATTTCCTTTATCACACACATCTCTCTAACCTCCCAGAGTTGGCGCGTAGGTGCCAAGAGCCCATCGTGGGTCCAGGTGCCCCCAGGTGCCATCCAAGTCCCTGGTGTGGACGCTGGCACATAGTGTCTGGATGAATGGGACATCTTCACCGGAAGGTGGTGCTGTGAGGTCTGCCCAGCTGTCTCGGAGACCTGCATAGAAATAGGAGCCCACAGTCCCTCATCTGAGACTACAAAATCCAAAATGCTCTAAAAACCCAGTGCTCTCTGCACAGCTCACATGTTGATAAACCTCCCCTGAACTCTCAGGAGGCTCTCTCTAGTCTTTATATTTATGGTTTTATTGCTTGTTTAGTGTGGTGTTCAAGTTTAGGTGTGGAAATGTTCATGTATGTTACTATGGGGTGCTGCCCCAGATGTCACTGTGGTCGTGTGCAGTGTAGGCACTGAACTTCCTAAAACACAAAATATTTTGAATTTCAAGGTATGTGTGGCCCCAAAGATTTCAGGTAAGAGATACATCCATCTACCAAATATGTGTTGAGCACTGACAGAGGATAAGAACGCAGGGATGAGTGAGATGGGACCCGGGCCTCAAGAAGCTCCCGGTCCAGTGGGGCAGGAAGACCTTGGGGGCTGGGGGCACTACATCGAGGGCCATAGAAATGTATGCAGAGGGTTCAGTGGGGAAATGGACAACAGCATAGCTGGCAGGTTCAGTGACGGCCTCCCAGAGGAGACACTGGAGTTTCTTAGTTACAGAAACAGCTTCAGCCTCTTTACCTGTGAAGTGCAGTCAAGGAGACAACCCGAGAGCAGGGCCGCCGTAAGGACTGGTTGCTATTTGTAAGGTTCATAGAACTACAGTGCCTGGCACAGGGTAAGCTCTACTGAAGTGTGTACATGTACGAATGAAGTAATATAAATAGTAAATTAAAACTGCTGCCTGATAGTTCTACAAACAACTTTTTAAGCCTTAAAATCAGTGCCCAGCTGAGTGCTAAAATTAAAGAACTCTAACTTGTTTCCTAAGCTCTTCCTCAGCCTCCTCATTGGCTTCTTTTGCTGGAACATGAATAATCCTCTTCAGCAGACTTGTCAGGGACGTCACAGACATTAGTGTCTGCTTAATGGGCTTGGGTTCAGGAGCTTCATCTCTCCGTAAGCTCTTAAGAGCTTTACAGCACACATCATCCCCTCACTTGGAGAGCTGAGGTGCTGTGTGGCCGCACCACCGGGGCCTGTTCCAGGGCTCAGGAGGTCAGGTTGTGTGTAGACCGTCTTCACAGGGGCTGACATCTGAAAAATCAGTCAGCTGCTCCACCTGTCTGTTGAGGGTAGAGTGAGGAAGGCTGTCCCCACGCCTGGAGTCCGGCTGCACCAGCTCCTCTGACGCCTGCAGGTCATGGAACACGCTCTCTGGTCACCCTCGGGATGTCAGTGAAAGTGGTTCCATTCCACTGTCAACAGTGGCCTGTCATTAAGCGCAGTGTTCACCTACCGAGTATCATTCCCAGTCTTGTTTCCATTTCAGTGACTGTGGTTGACAACAGAGGAGGTGCAGGGGGCCCCTGAGCGGCACAGATAGGAACTGTGCAGGTCCACTGATAGGTAGATTTCTTTTTTTTTGATTAAAAAGCATTTTTACTCATATGATAACTACTGGCTATAACTGGTTATGTGGTTGGTGGGTTCTGCAGAGGTTTTTTTTTAGTAAGGTATCATTGATATACACTCTTATGAAGGTTTCACATGAACAACATTGTGGCTACTATATCACCCATATTATCAAGTCCCTCCCCCACATCCCCCATTTGATACATGGATTTTTTTTCAATAAATACATTGCAAAATTTTGTAGAGATTTATGAAAACTTGAAAAAACATTTTCTCTAGGTCACTTGAATTAGTCCTTTTTAGAATGCGGTCCATGTCCCATTCTTCAGTGTGTCCTAGACTTGGTTATACTCGGCAAGCGTTGACTGAGTGCGTTCTGTAAGCCAGGCACAGGAATTGCGTCACCTACAGTGGTCTCTGCCCTCGAGGTGACCACAGCCTAAGTAGTAAGTGATGGGAAAATACGTATACAGCTAACTAATAAGGTTTAAAAGTACTGCACTTAGGATCTCAGAAAAAGATGGCTGGAAAAATAGGTAAAGTAATATATTTATAATCCATCCTGTCCTATCTACTACTAAGGAAGGAATCTGGTGCTTAAGGTTTCAAGGAAACTATGTGGGTTGGAGGAAGGTGCAAAAAAAAAAAAGGGAAAAAAAGTTGTAATTATGACTTTTTTCTCACTAGTATTTATTGGAGCAACTTTGGTTTTTCATCCTCCCAAGCTTTATTTACTTTTTGGTCCCTAATTCTCTATTGTTACAGATAGGTAGATTTTCTGTCTTAAAACATGGCTGTGTGCTTATAAATGTTATCCTCTAGCCTACCTATCCCATCCTGTCCAGTCAGTCCCCGCCCCCCACCCCGGCTTTTCTCCTGGGCCCAGGAACTTGCGGTGAGAGACTCTTTAAAGACCGTCTCCGCTTCCAGGAGGCTCAAGGGAGGAGTGGTGCATCGGGAGAGTTAATGAGTTATAACATGCTTGTGTGAATGAAAGTAGCTTCTGCTGCCTTTGGGCATTAAAGATTGGGGATAGTTCAAAGACTGTTTCCAAATGAATTTTATTTCAGTAGTTGAAAATGTGAACAATGCCGTATATTCTATATTAAGGCAGAAATGTGTTTTCGTCTTACATTGAATTCCTAGTTCCCTCTATTTCATATATATCACATGCCATTTTCTTAAAATTGTTACCTTTGGGAGGAGTGATTGAACTCAAATTTTTTTTTGAACAGTTACATTGAGAAGTAACTCACATACTCTATACTTTACCATTTTCAAGTGTGCAGTTCAGTAGTGTTGGTATATTTACAGAGTTGTGTAACCATCACCAACATCTAATTGGAAAAGAAATCTTGTGTCCAAGTTACTCCCTGCTTATCCCCACCCCCCTGGCCCTAGTCAACCACCTCCATCTCTGTAGATTTCCTATTCCAGATACTTCATATACATGGAATCAAACAATATGTGGCTGTATTAGTTTCCTAGTGTTATCATAACAAGACTACCACAACTGGGTGGCTTAAACCAATAGAAATTAATTTTTCTGTCAGTTCTGGAGGCCAGAAGTCCAAAATCAAGGCGCTCACAGGGTTTGTTCTTTCCTGGGGGCTCAGGAGAAGTCTGTCCCACGCCTCTTCCCTACCTTCTGGGGGCTGCTGGCTTTCCTTGGCACATGGCTGCATCCCTCTGATCACTGCCCCCCTTTTCACGTGGCGTTCTACCCTGTATGTCTACACTTCATTTTCTTGGAAGGACACCGGTCATTGAATTAGAGCCCTCCCTAAGGCAGTATGATCTCAACTAAGTACATTGTAAAGACCCTATCTCCAAATAAGGTCACATCTAAGGTTCTGGTTACTGTGAATTTTGGGGGGATACTGTTCAGCGCACGACAGTGACCTTTTATGTCTAGCTTCTTTCAAGGTTCATCTAGGGTGTAGCATGTATCAGAACCTCATTGCTCACCTATGGCCACATGATATTCCATTGTAAGGGCATACCACATTCTGTTCATCCGTCATCATTTGAAAGACATCTCGGTTCTTTCCACATTTTGGCAGTTGTGAATAATGCTATGAAAATTTGTGTATAAGTTTTTGCATGGACATATGGTTTCATTTCTCTTGGGGTGGATTTGTTTAGCTTTTTAATCTGTCAACCTTGATGTACATATTTATGTCACTTTGGGGTGATGGCTGTTAGTTATTAAAATTCTGGCTCATTTTCTGCCTCTTCAATTTGCTTTGTATTTCAGTGATTTTTTGAGTGAGTCACCTTTGGGGAATTGTGTTTTGTGGGAAGTATGCTCATTTAATGTCAATTCACTTAATGGAAATCTGTTATTGATATTAGAAAATTACTCTTTCACAGCTAACCTCTGGACTCTTGCTGATTTATGCCCTTCCTTATTTTTATAAATAACTTATAACATTTAATTTTTTAACCATTTATAAAGCATTTTCTCTTTGCAATATCTTTGACCTTCTTTGCAATCCTGGGAGATCTGAGGCTGTTCTTTTCTGACTGCTAAACTTAGGATCCAGTTGATTTCCTTTCAAAAGAGCATTTAGTACTTGACTGTGACACAGGAGATCCTTCCTGCCCCTGCCATACCACGAATCTGTGGGTTCTGTGGTCCACTCCCTCCCCCCATACCACAAATCTGTGGGTTCTGTGGTCCACCCCCTCCCCCTACCATACCACAAATCTGTGGGTTGTGTGGTGCTCTTTTCTCCAGGTGCAGAGAATGTGTGGCACTAGCCATCAGCATCGCCTGGAGGGCTTGTTATAGTGCACGTGGCTGAGTCCCACCCTGGGTGTCTGACACAGTAGGTCTGGGCTGAGGCCTGAGAATGTGCATTTCTGACAGGTCCCAAGTGACGCGGGTGCTCCTGGACGCAGCACCCCCTTTTGGGAATCACAGACCTAGGCACCTAAATAAATGTATCACTGAGTATTGTTCAACCAGGGCTTCTTGAAATTTAATGTGCCTGTGAATCACCTGGCAATGCCTTTAACTGGCTCTGACTCTGTTGGCCTGGGGCGCTTCCAAGATGGTAGCCAGCTTTCAGATGATGTCAGCCCTGCTTCCGGTAACAGGTGTTGAAAGAGTGGACATCTGCCGTCCTCTGCTCGGGCTAGTTCTTCGCTTTTGTACAACGTCAATAACATCACAGTGAAGTAAGCTTGCCAGTTTTGGCAGATGAGCAGGATCCACTTGTAAGGTGCGGTGGAAGGGTGATCTGTGAGTTACGTGGTCGTTCTGGGAGACACAGTCGGAGGCCAGATTAGGCCACATTAGGTCCCACGGGGAAATGGTTCAGGCTTTTTACGTAATACTTGCAGTAAACTAATGTTCTCCAGTGAGGTCTTTTACATGTGTGTCTCCAGGTTCTGAAGTATGTGCCTCACAGGTCCTGTGACTGAACAGAATAGATTCCTACAGGGATTCAAAATTCATTCTTCAAAATTAATGGAGTTAGTTTCCGTTTTTCTTTATCTCAGCTTCAAGACAAATTATTATAGACTTGATTGTATCAACTTTGGGACCTTATTGTTCTACATATCTTAAATTGACTACCTAGAAGGATTATTGTTCTATGAATACAAAATAAACATTCTTTAAGACTAATTTTTTAATTTTTCTCTTGGCAGATCACTTACAACCTTGGGGTTGGTTATATCATCGCTGGCTGACCAGGCAGCTGGCAAGGGTAAAAACAAATTTGTGCCTTACCGAGACTCAGTCCTCACTTGGCTTCTTAAGGTAATTCATTGTCCGAGTGTCTCTTTTCCAACTAAAAATTGGCCGTTTCAGAGGGGACAGGCTGAAAAGGTGTGTGCAAAATGAACCAAATACACAGTGGCCTCCTGGCAATGCTGTTATCCTAATTCCTAGGAATTCAGAATGAAAGCCCATTTCTGTTGCCTTTCTTTCCATTATAATGCTGTTTGACAGGTGTCACTCATTGTTGTGAATATAGGGAGACCACGTTTCATCTTGTTGCGAATTTGTTTCTGAAATACAAACCCCTTTCCACACCACATGTTTTTCACAGGGAATGTCACGCAAACGTGTTTACTCCTCTCCTCACACACGTGTGTGGAAAGAGCCTCCTAAGATGCTGTCTGAAATATTTTGCAGGACAATTTGGGGGGCAACAGCCAGACCTCGATGATAGCCACCATTAGCCCAGCAGCAGACAACTATGAAGAGACCCTCTCCACCTTGCGATACGCAGATCGAGCCAAAAGGATCGTTAACCATGCCATTGTGAATGAGGATCCCAATGCAAAAGTCATCCGGGAACTGCGGGAGGAAGTGGAGAAACTGAGAGAGCAGCTCTCGCAGGCCGAGGTAAAATCAGCCTGGGTATCTGAGTGGTGAGGACGTGCCTGCCTGCAGTTCTGGGTCATCTCAGTGCGGTTGGGCCTTCCTGTGTGGATGGCATCTCCTCCGTGCTGCCCCTTGGGAAGACATGAGTAATGAAAGACTTTCTGTCCTAGGAACTTGCAGCTGAGGAAGTGGAAAATTAAGGGAAAGCTGCTGGCACCGCCTGACTGCTTCAGTAAATCATTTGGCCCTGAGCACAGAACTCTTCCAGCATGAAATCCTAGAACCACATGTGTCGTTTGCATTAACATTGTAGGCTGCACTCCCACACGGCCACGCAGTGTTCAGAGAAGTTAATTACAGATCATCTCATTAGGTCTGGGAAGACAGCATGATCAAGTGTAATTAAACATTAGGAATCATTCAGAAATCTCCTTTTAGTTTTCTTCTTTTTTTCATTTATATCTGCTCCTGGGGGGAAACAAAATCAAGAATTTTGCATTGTTACTATCTTCCCTTTGCTTTACCCAGACTTTAATAATCACACCCTCTTCCAAACAGCTGTTGTTCTATGCAGGTTACTGGGCGAGGCATTGTTTCATCTGAAATAGGTAATTGGGCTGAGATGGAGGTCAAGCCCCTTAGCTGAAGTCACCCATGTCCACACGCCAGGATTTGGGTGTGTATCTTAGGATTCTAAGTTCACATTCCTCCAGACCACTCTTCTGACCCCACTTTAGTTGTGAGAGTATTAAGCTGTGGGAGGAAAAGAGCCATTATTTATTGAGCATTTGTGTACCAGACACTGTGTTTAATACATACTTTTTATCTATCCGTTTATAATCAAAAGGTAATCAACAAGAGACACAAATAAACAAAAACGAGTCAAGCCAGAAATCTGAATTCTCTGTTAATTGGTGATTGGGAAGGTGCACTGAAACTATTTGTTTACCTGTCTTTCTCTTCTTCCAGGCTGTGGGTTCCTAAAGTGCAGGAAGCCATGTTTTATTAATTTTTTTCATCCTTAACTCCTAGTACAACATTGATACTGGAAAGCACTGAGCACAATGCCTTACACGTTGTAAGTGCTCAGTAAATGTTGCTATTTTTTGTTATCATCATCATGAGAGTCATCATTCAGGGCATCAGGCAGAATTTTTTTATTGATGCCAAGAAGGGTAGCTGAACCCTTGAACAGTCAAAATATTGGTAGACTTTGAAGAGAGTCGTGATCCTAGGCTCTGGGATTTGATTGCAGGTGTATGTTCTGCTTCTTTCCCCTGTCTCTGAGCCTGCATTTCCACTGGGGCAATATAAACCTAGGCCAATGACTAGAACAATGCCTGGCCAACGGCAAGAGGAAAGGAGCCACACAACGGCCACCTAGAATTTTCCCATGTGTTCTCCTGTCCCCAGATGTCACTCCAGACTCTACTAACACTGTGAGCCTCAGGCGCCCACAGCCAGCTGCCAGATCAGCACCACTTTGGCCTCTTGTCCGAGCTCTACCGTCTTCCTTGTTCATAGGGTTATGCTCTGTAGAAGCCCGTGTTGGCCATAGGTGTCAAAGGATATCACTGCCAGGTAAAGGCGCCCCAGTTCTTTAAGCTCATATATCTGTATTTAGACTCCTTAGTTATTCTTACCAAGCAAACTCAGGAGAAAATTACTGCCCTTTTCACCAGATGTCCTGTTTCCAAGTGAGTTATAAATATGCTAAGTTTATTACCATTAGTAAGAGAAGTAGTTCAAATGGCCCAGACCAAATTTTAAAATAAATAAAAGGCCTTCACCTTTCCTGGCAGGTTAATATAACTGGAAGGCATTTACTGGTGAGGTGTGTTGATCTATGTCTTACTGAAAAAGAATTCTGCCTGAGTAAACTTTTTTCCTACTTTTCTATTTTGAAGATGAACTTCAGCATCTTTCAGGTCTTTAAATGTGAAATTTAAGTATCATGGATAAAATTATTTTGTAATGATTTGTGTCAGTCAGATTCAGGATACTGGTATTTTTTTTTTCCTTTAAAGAGCAGCAGCTATTTACTCTTACATTTCCTATATAATAAAAGTCTGAAAGCCACCCTGACAGTGGGTGACTTAATTGCTTCCAACAGACTGTTGATAACTGCCTAAGAAGGATGATAAGGGATTGTCTTGTACATAGCAGTGGAAAAAATTGGGCATCTCTGGTTTCATTTTAAAGGCTATGAAGGCCCCTGAACTGAAAGAGAAGCTTGAAGAGTCTGAAAAGCTGATAAAAGAACTAACGGTGACTTGGGAAGAGAAGCTGAGGAAAACAGAAGAAATTGCACAGGTAGCTGGATAGGCTAGGCCTAAAATATTGACGTTCTTTCTCACTTGCTGCTTTTCTTTGTGGCCATTTGTCATCCTCAGAAAGTCTTTTGGGACCCCTTTCTGCTGACCTGGGAGGCTGCAAAGATCGGTCCAGGACACTGGCTGCATCGCCATGGATGAGCTAGTTCGGTGTGGGTATTTGCCAGGGCTGGGGAGAGCCCTGAATCTGAACAGCCATGGTACACGAAGTGTCTGTGATGTTCCCGGCTTTTCACTTCTGCACGAAATCCATCTTGTGATTTTAGATCACCTGGCAAAGCCCACAGCTACCTGATTGGCATAAAATCTATAACATGCAGCTCATCATAGTTTTTTCAATATATTTGATTCTTTGGGCTTTTTAGAAAATATTGCATAATATAATATAATAATATTACTTGAGATAAATATAAAGCAGGGATGTGTGTGTGTGTGCATGTGCATGCACACACACATTATGATTCTTTACACTGTGCATTTCATGAATATTTCAGTCTCACTGACCCTTTGGAAATGCTGCATCATCCCAGTCAGAGATTTGAAAGCAGTATCTGGACCTAGTCCAGCCTTCTCCTGATATGTTTCCTGTAGACATCATTTACACACACACACACAGCCCCTAATATCCTGTCCCTCTTACATTGCTTCATATTTCTCCAAAGCATGTACCACTGCTGGAAAGTCTGTATTGACTGGTCTTCTCCTTCCACTAGAACCTAAGTTTTCCTGAAAAGAACTTTGTTTCACTTGCTGGTGTGTCCCCAGCCCTACATCAGTACATTCGAGAAATGTCTCTTGAATGCCAGGCCCTCGGCAGTAGAGAACCCACCTGTGCTTCAGACCCGCCTCCCTCCCTGCCCACCTCCACCAGGGGCTCTCGGCACCTGAAACCACCCCGCGCACTGCAAGTCTTTGCTGCTCTTCCCTGGAGCACCCTGCCCTTGTCTTGCTGCTCCCCCATTTCTTCCTGTTGGAATTCTTATGCTTCCAGAACCATCCCAAATGTACTCTTTTCCTGAGGCCTTTCCTGGTCTCCTAACGGTCCATCAAGGTCTCCCGCCTCTGACACTCCCCAGCGCATCATCCCTCTCCAGCGGCGCAGGGCGCTCTTCTTCTGATTCTAGTTATGTGGTCATACCCCCTCTACTAGCCTGTAGGTGCCTGAAGGGCATGATGGTGTCTGGGTCGCCCTTGGTACCCCTGTAACCTGACCCAAGATGTCACTCAGCAGACTTGGTTGAACTGAATAGAATGTGTAATTTCATCGGCACTGGCCCCAGAAATAGTGACTGGACCTTTCCATGGATACATCTTGTGAATCACCAGCAGACAGCTCCCGTTTTGTCTGTTGTGTGCAGGAGAGACAACGACAGCTTGAGAGTATGGGCATCTCCCTGGAGACCTCTGGTATCAAGGTGGGGGACGACAAGTGCTACTTAGTCAACCTGAATGCAGACCCTGCTCTCAACGAACTTCTCGTTTATTATTTAAAGGTAAGAGAGTACATAAATGAGTTGTTGCAATCCTGGCTCATTCATGTACAATTCCCATTTGGATCTGGAAGCCGTCTCCATGATGGTGCTTTCTGTATCCAGCTTAGCCCTCCTGAAAAGTAAGAGGTTTGATAGGACAGCCAGGTAACCTTTGAGAGTGAAAACCAGCTCTTTTTTATTGTATGGAGCTGTCGGGTCCAATCAGTTGGATCTGATTTCCTGTGCAGGCATCAGAGGGGCATGGGTGGGCCCCTGTGGTGGGTGTTAAGGCCGTCCCTGGCTGTGGCAAAAAGGATTCTGAGAATCTCTGGGTTCAGCCACAAAGATCCTGAGAAGCTCTGAAGAGGCACATTAATGCTTCTGAGTTATTCTGAAGATTCCTCGGGATCAACAGAAGCCTAAAGCAGATGCTTGTGGCAGATGGACAGCTAGGGTCCTGCCATGCCCATGCGTCTACACCTGCAGCCCCAGGAAATAGTGTCTCGGCCCGTAATCACTCTTCAGGTGTGGACATGGTAGGTGGCCTTTTTTGGCACTTGGGCTATGCCACTGACCACATCACACAGCTTACTATAGCACTTCTCAAACTTCCTGGCTTTAGGACCCACCTGCACTCCTTCAAAAGCTGTCAGGGACTCCAAAGAACGTCTGTGTAGCTCTGTTACATCCACCTGTATATACCGTATTAGATGCGAGTGCTGAGAACATTTAGAAATACATCACGTGCAAGTGTACAGCCCATTAATCTTCAGAGCCCCGGCATCAGCACAGATCCTTCAGCCTCTGGAAAACTCCACTGTACACTTGTGATAAAATGAGCAAACAAAAGCAAGTAACTTTTTAGTGTTTTCATTAACATGTTTTTGACCTTATGAGCTGCTTGAAAGGCTCTCAGAGACCCGAAGTGTTCTCAGACCATGCTTTTAGAAATGCTGGCTCATTTTGTTAAGTGAGAAATAGGACATCTGTTTGAAACTCGGCACCTGATCAATATTGATATGAAGCACCCAACAGACAGGGCACTCAGCTGACCATCAGGGCATTTTTAATACACTCACACACACTCCTGAGTTATGGTAGTATGTAAATATATGTAGTACTATTTAAATAACTGTCAAGGATTGGGCCCTGGGGACTTGCAGGCAGCTTATGTACACTGTCCACACACCTAAATCTCTAAATGCAGAAGTATTGCCCACTTGCAAAAGGTTCTGATGTGCCTCGTGAATATGCAGAATGCAGAGAGAATAAGCTAGAACTGAAGAAAGGAGCCTCGGTTTTCTATCTTCCTTTTTATCCTACTTTTTCCAGAGACATAAATATCGCACAAATAGCCCCTGACTTATTGAGAGCCCACTAATGGACCTAGATCTGTTCATTTAGGAAATGATCAAGGGGTGAGGAATTCTTTTTGAAATTTTAATTTTGAAAGACCAAGCCTTACACTTTCTCTCTTGAAAGGGAACTGATACTGTCAATGAATTTTAGGGTAAAAGAAACAAAAGAGATGCCCCATGGCTCATCACTAGGAGTCCCAGTCCTCGTATGTCTGAGGTTTGAGATTTAAAATCACACTTACCGGCACGTTGTAAAACCCACAGGCTTCAGGACTCCATGTAATACTGGTATTAGAAACATAACTCTCTTTATCATTTTAAGAGTTATATATTTGCAAATACGACTTTCTGTGAAACTACTTTTAGTGGTTCCTGAATTTAAATAGCTGTTTTCAAAGCACTTTCACTGTTAACTCGGGTGTTCCTTAAGAGAATCCTGATAGGTAGATCAGACTGATAGTATTGTCTAGTTTTTGCAAAAAAAAAGAAACTAGGGCTCAGAGAGGGAAATGGCTTGCCTGTGGTCACATAAATAGTAAGTTGTCACGTTAAAACTGGAACTCAAAGCAGTCTACTGTCAAGCCTGATTTTCTTATATTTTAATATATAATACTGTTGATCAGGGTTTTTTTCACAGAGCGTTTAAAATTTTTTAAATTTAGTGTGTTAAGGAGAGCTTTTGCCTTACATTGCTCTGGATAGCTCACACCTCTTGTCTGATTTGTTTAATGTTGCCGTGTTTATACTGCTGGGTTAGTCAAATTTGTCATGGTAGACTTTTGTTGAGTTACTTGTAAGTGTAGGTTTCTTCTTTCTTTAATAATCTATGACCAGGACCATACCAGGGTGGGTGCAGATACCTCTCAGGACATCCAGCTCTTTGGTATAGGAATTCAGCCCGAGCACTGTGAGATTGACATAGCGTCGGATGGAGATGTCACTCTTACTCCAAAGGAAAATGCAAGGTAAGAAGAGTGACCAGCTAAGGTGATGTATCTTGGGCACCTTATCTTCAGAAGGAGCCGTGATATCTTCTTTCTGTCTATTGGCTCAGTTATATTGAAATTAAGGCTACACGGGGCTCTCTGGATTTGCTTTTGGATCGTAGAGAGCTGTATAGTAGCGTTGAGAGTGCCAGCTTTGGGGTGCCTGATTTGGTGGCTGGGCGCACCTAGACCAGATACTTACTTTATCTAAATTTCAATTTCCTCATGTTATAAATGGGGCTAATAGTAGTTAAACATAAATCACTTGGCTCAGTATCTGACACATTGAATAATATTGAATAAAAATGTTGAATAAAGCTGGTTGTTACTCACTGAAGGACAGTGTATAAAAAAACAGTTAATCAGATAACCCCATTGTATGAAAAATTCCTAAACCAGGTTATGTGATATAAAAATTTTTGAATTGATAGGATAATATATTTACTTTTAAATTTCTGTTAAATGATGTCTTGAGTTATTTTACCATCGGATATGAAGGGTAAATGAGATCCTATGACAATATTCCCTAACACAAATGTAATTCAGAGCTCTCATTTTTATGAGGAAAACTAAATTCATTTCAACTTAATCTGTTAATAGTGACCTTATAATTTTCTAAGTGATGAAAAACTGAGATAATAATAGCATATATGATCAGTGAAAGTGTGTAGGTCTTATAGAATATAATTGTTAGGATATTTAATGGTGAAATACTATTCTGTAATTTCTGCTTATTTAAGTTCAAATAGCCTTTAGCTTTATGTTGTCTAAAGCCCTATATTAGAAGCTCTGGGTTTTTTTTTCATATTCCTTTTTTTTAATTGATACATAAAATTATATATATTGAAAGTATACTACAATGGGATGATCTGATCATATTTATCCAGTATATATGCTCAACGCTATATGTAAAAATGGTCTTAACCAAATTTCCTCACGCCAGTTCCAGTGCCGTGTCCTTTTATCCTACTCCCCTTCCTTCCCTGCCTTGCCCTGTCTCCTCTCCCTGAACTCCAGAAGAGCAGGTCAGTCATTTAGCACACTCTGCTCCAGGTCCTGCACTGGGTTTCCAAGCATAGGAGCTCAAAGCCTGATGGAGTAGAATGTACGGAAACAGCAGTTACTCCGCAGGAAGATAAGTGTTCACTGTGGAAGTGTGTAGGGTTGGCAGGACTGCAGGGAGGGAGACCTGGTAGGATATTATTATAATACTGTCGTGGGAACACAGCGAGTGGCAGGGGGGACAGAATGGAGACTCAATTTGTAGAAGAAAAGTAGAAGTCAGTAATGATTGCAGGTTTCTGCCTGGGAGACTAGAAAAACAGTGGTGCTACTAAAGCACAAAGGAGTACAAGAGGAGGCCCAGGTCTGGAGGGCAGTAGGTGCTTTGGATGTGAGGAGTCCTTGGGGGTTAGTAGGGGGCGCCCAGGCGGGCATTGGATCTGGGGCTGTGGCTACACAGGAGGCAGAGAATTGGATGTTATCAGTGCCGCCTGTTTTGAAATTGGGCGTAGAGTGCATAGGGGAAGGATGAAACAAGTACTTCAGAGAGGGTCTCAGGATAATCCACAAGGAGGCTGAGCCCACGGAGTCAAAGAGGCGTCAGAGGAAACAGCAAGAAACAATGATGGAAGCCAAGGAAAGAAGGTTTTCAGGAAGAAGTCGTCAAAGCAGGAGCTGAAAAGCTTCTCTTGGACACAGCCATTAGGAAGATACTAGCAGCCTCGTGGTTTGGGTGTTATGTAGGTGTGGTCATGGGAACAAACAATGCAAAGGCGAGAAGATGGCAGAGGAGGAGGTGGGCCAAGAATCTTGGTCGTGAAGAAGAAAATGAGACATAGCAAGAGAGGGATGCGGGGTTAAGGGTCAGCCATTATGTTCTTCAGCTCTATCCTCACGTCCACCGATGCTCTCTGTGCTCATGTCTTACCTGCTGCTTTACCATTCCCGTTGAGTTTCCCATTTCAGTGTCTCTGTTTCTTACCTGTAGAAGTTTAGGAAGCCCTGTCTGGGCAGGCCTGGTGTCCACTGGGAGAGTCTTGTTTTTGCTCCTCATAGGTCTTTAATAATTTTACTGTCACTCATTGTCTTTACTTGAAGATTCTGTTGTGAAGTTTCCAGGGCTTAAAGCCAGGTGTTGGTCATGTCTACTGATAACTTTCCTCCCTAAAGCAGTTTGTGTGATTTCTAGGTAAACATCCTCAGCAGGAGCTGATCTGTAGGAGTGTTGTGGCCTTGGTGAAGGTACATAAATTGCTGCAAAGAGGCTTTCATTTGCCTCTTCCAAGTACCTCAGGCAGGTGTCCAACTAGAAATTACTTTTTATGCAATTTCTTGGGTTGGCTACATTACCAAACCAGGTAGCTTCCATAATTTTTTTTTTATGTTACTGTAATGAGAGCATATTATAAATGGTAAAGTGGTAGGTTTATGTGCTTGTGTGTGTGTGTGTGTGTGTGTGTGTGTGTGCGTGCATGCATACCTAGCTAGAGGTCCTCTAAAGATACAAATGATCACAAAGTTAGCATTACATAAGAGAAATAAAGCTTATTACATTCTTCTTTCATTTGCTCTCAAATCGTTTTTAGTTTTATTCTAGAATAACACTGCCCAGTAGAACTTTCTGAGATAATGGAAAGGTTCTGTATCTGCTAAGACTTTTGATGCCTGCCAGCAAGACAGTGCTCTTGAGTGTTGAAATATGATTAGTAAGAATGGAGGACTGAATTCTTTTATCATAATTCAGAGTTTAAAACAATAAAGGACACTGAGTGACATATTTCTGTTATTGGTAATACTGCTATTCCTAGAATTTCTGGAGGGCTTTTGAGATACCTGAATAAACAATGGGCAAATATTTTCCTTAAAGACTGATTAATGAAATGGACTAACCAGTTACCAAAGGGAAAGGGACTGGGGACGGTGAGTGAGAAGGGAGGGAGAAGGGGAATAAGGGGCATTACGAGTAGCACACATAACGTGGGGGGGGGGGGTACACAGGAAAGGTAGTATAGGACAGAGGAGACAAGTAGTGACTCTGTAGCATGTCACTATGCTGATGGACAGTGACTGCAGTGGGGTATGTGGGGGGGACTTTATAATGGGGGGAATCTAGTAACCATAATGTTCCTCATGTGATTGTACATTAATGATACAAAAAAACTGATTAATGAATGTTTGTTTAAGTAGAAGATATAAGTATTCTATAAAATTTGTCAATAAAACAAAAACAAAAATTTTCATTATCCTTTTGGCAAAAATATGTATATATGTGTGTATGCATAGACATACATATATTCTGACCTCATTTTCCATTTTTGTAGATTAATAAATCAGTCCATAATTGCAAGTAGATGGGAGATAGAATTTTGAAGCTTAAATAACAATGTTGAGAGTCATTTTGATTGGTAAGAATAAAGGGAGCAGTATTAGGATAAAGTATAAAAAATGCATGAATATTAAAAACACAAGATAGTATTTTCAGGGTATTTTTATCATTAAAAACTTAGCCACTGGACTTGAAATATTAATGTGGAATGTATTTTCTTATATGAGTTGTCCTTGTTCCAAAATCCTGAGACTGAGAGTCCTGTAAAGATGAGGAGCCACATAATGAAATTATATGAGAAAAGCAATTTATTGAAAAATTAAAACTCAAATAATCGTTACTTTCCTCCACCAAACTTAACCTGACAGTCCATTAGCAAATTAGCTTTTAATCAGTCAGTTATAATTAGCCCCCTCATGTTCTGTTTGCTTTTAAATCTCTTTTGTAAGTGAAGGGAACATTTATGAGAATATTAAAATTGTACAGGCTAAAAATTCTGGAAGGACTTTTACTCCCACCCTAAAAAAAGGCACAGTGACAATGCTTCAGCTGCGTCAAAGGATCAGTCACTGAGGTCTTCTAATAAGCTGAGCCAGGAAACCGCAGCCAACTTGCAGAGGAAAGATGCAGTGTGGGGCACCGCCTGCCCGCGCCCATGGGCCCACTCACTTCCTGGGGATTTCAGACACGTCCAGGTTGTAGGCCGACATGAACCCACAGACACAGTGCACACCATTTATGAGGTGATACATACAGTAAAACAACCACTGTCAAGAGTTGTTTGTGTAGTTTTTACAGTTTGGTACCTACCAAACCTCAAATGCTTTTATGTTTTATTATGGAAAATTTCAAACATAAAAAAGGTAGAAAGAATAGTCTAACAAATCTCCATATCCAACTTCAAAAATCAGTGCCTCATAGACAGTTTTACTTGCATTTAGATGTGCTCCCCATCTCCTCCTTCCTCCTCTCTGGGTTATTTTAAAGCAAATTCCAGATATTATAACTTTGTATCCATAAGTACCTCGATTTGTATCTTCAAAAGACAAGTATTCTTAAACAAAGCTTCAATACCATCATACCTAATAATCCTTTACAATTCCTTCCTAATCATCACATTTCGAGTCAGTGTCCAGATAACCTCAGTTGGCTCATAAATGTTCTTCTCCTTTTCAGTTGTTCCTTGAAATCAGGTTCCCAGTACGAGTCAGCCATCGTTACTGCTTGTTCTCTTAGGCCCCCTTTAGCCTGTGAGGCCCCTCCTTCTGCTCCCCTCCCTTCCTTGTATTTTATTTGTTGAAGACACTTCGGTGTTGCCCAGACTTGGCATTTTGACGTTGCATCCCACGGTGTCATTTAGCGTCCTCCGCTGCTGCCTGCATTTCCTGAACTGGGGTTTAGATATAAAAGCTGATCAGTTTCAGCTCAAATTTGGACAAGAGAATTCCACAGGCTTTGTTGTCTGTCTCCATCATGAGCACATCTCGTTGTGCTGTCTCTCCACAGGGATGTTGGCAGCCCTTGGTCATTGCTTATAGATCGTGTGTTTTGATAGTGGTTACAATTCTGTTATTCCTTCTTTAGGTGTTAGTAGACTGTGTTTAAGAGAAAGTTCCCCTGTTGTATCTTTGGCTCCTGGCTGGGTTTTGTGCTCTTTATCACTCAGCTGACATATTCCTTGGTGTCCCTTCAGGTCCTGTGTAAACGGCACCCTTGTGTGTAGGACCACCCAGCTGTGGCACGGTGATAGAATCCTCTGGGGAAACAACCACTTTTTTAGGTAACATCTTTGTATTCACTGGTACTTTCATACACATTTTTCTGTTATCTATTTGAGTATAAAACAAGCTGATTTTCTCTAATGGTGAAAACCCCACAGAATTAACTTGCCTAAGAGGAAACGGCGAGATTGGTTGAAAGACCTTGAAAAAGAAACGGGCCCCCCAGAGCATGACCTGGATGCAGCCAGTGAAGCGTCCTCAGAACCAGACTATAATTACGAGTTTGCACAAATGGAAGTTATCATGAAAATGCTGAATAGTAACGGTAAGGTCCTAACTCTGACAGTTCATCTTCTTCTCACTCCATTCAGGGAGGGGTCGGCACGCATAAAGTTTAAGTGTCATTTGGAAATTCAGGCCTGCAAAATTGCCAGTTCTTTAAAAGGGCCATTGGTGAGGGGCTCATGAACATATGCCCGAGCCTGGTCTGCTTCCTCAGGTGTGACTGGGAAGTGGATGGTGCCTGTTATGAGGCCTCTTGTCTAAGCCAGTTGTGGTAGAATTTCCATGGTCCTGGAGTACAGAAAGATAGTGAATGCAATTCTTTTTCCCGTTTCTCATTGCTGAGTTTGTCTTTTCTGAATCCTTCAGAGCATGGAAGTCTGCAGGAGAGTCTGAATCCGAGAATTTCAAATAGAATCTAGTGATAAATAAAAGTCACGACATTTTATTGTAAACTCAGTTGGAAACTACACCACCAAAGAGACGTCTTTAATCAGCCCAGGTGGTTTTATAGTCTGATAGCAAAAATGAAAGGCTGGCTAGGCTCTTTGCTGGACCTGCATCCCAGCCCATCTCGGAGCTTTAAGGAAGATTCTTCTTAAAACATTTTTTCCACATCCTCTTTCCAGAGGGTTTTCAGTGTTTGTATTAAAATTCTTCCTGTATGTCTAAACGGAAACCCTTTACTTCTCCATGCACACCAATGTGCGTTCAATAAAACACACACCAAATTCTTTTCCTTGCTTGCTATTTCGCAAATCTGCCCTTCCTTTTCCCATCTACCAGGCCCCTGACCTTCAGGTTGGGGGCCGAGCACCGGAAGCAAGACAGGAAAGCTTCCCTGTCACAGGCATGGGGCAGTATCCTGCGACTAGAACCATGTTCCAAGGATGTAGTTGAGGCTACTTTTAGGAGTACCTGAGAAAGGTATTTGTCCTTTGGATACCTAAGGATCCCTGACTGGAGCCACAGAGGACCTGCAGGGACCCTGAAAGCACTGGCCTGACCAGGAGCATTTGGCTTCCACAGCGCAGCCCTTCCCTTGCCCATGGCCGTCCCCACTACTCTTTGGCTAGGCCTGTCTGAGAAGAATTCCCACATGGCTAGAGAATTGTCAGATCTCTGGCAAATCACATTGAGGATTCATTGCAGGAATAAAGATTTTGACCTTTTAATTTATCTCTGTTTATGGATTTTTAGCCTCAAGGACTCTATTTAATTGTAAAGTAAAGAATGAAAAAAAAGCCAGACTGAAAACCCAGTGTAAAGTGTTCACAGGACAAGTGTAGAACAGCAGCAAGGGAATGTCCCTGGCATTGGGGATCAAGATGAGCTGCTGGGGCTTTTGAGCTGCCGTGCAGAGTGGGCCATGGCTAGGAAGCACGCTTCACTCCACTCTGTTGTTTGCTCATCAAGTTGGGAGAAATATTGAAAGACATCCCAAAGCGATGCTCTGACATCAAAATCACAGCAACGTGCCTGAGCAACAAGTGTCCTGTGTGTGATTTATGGATACAGGGTGTGTCAACGAGGCATAGGCTCCAGGCTCCAGGCGGAGGGACACCCACTTAGAGAGATTACTTCTTTAGGTGAGGTTTCAGAATTCTACACATCCTGTTCTCTAACTCTGAATAGTATTCAGCTAGTATCAGTTTAGCCAGGGGTCATCCCACATCACAGATTGCTAGTTTTATTCAATTGCTACATTATGCTACCAGTATTAATACCCCCTGAATAACCGGAGTATTAAGTATTTGTTAATTCTTCCAGTGCTCTTAGCCAAAGCAATTAGTCATCAGGGGCCTGGCTCGCGGTATCGGCATGAGTTAGTCTGTATTCCAGATGAGGCCTGGTTCTTCGGCATTCACTTGGCCAGTTTAAAAGTCATGTTCCCTTCCTCACACCTTGCCCACTTCTGCCAGCAAGTGGGGCTTTCCTGTGGGCACAGACATGCTCCGCCAGGACGCTGGAGTGCTGGCGGCCTGACAGTCTTCATGCGCCACTTCCATCTACTGCTAGGTGGCTTCCCGATAACAAGCCTGTCTGCCTGGTGGTCATCCCCTTGGTGGTCCTATTTGAAGATTCTCTTCCCTCTCATGTGGCTTCAGACGAAGCTCCTGCACAGATGCTGGGATAAAGGTGGTAATGCATCAGCATGAGGGAGCCTGATGGGTTTTCAGCAGTGCGGCTGCTGGATGCTTGCGCTACATGCTCTAGCGAAATCCACTAACATAACTGGAAGAAGCGGCACTTTTCTGCCTGACAGAGGCACTCTGGTCCTGCTTGAGGAGACGTTACCATCTCACTCACGAGCCCTGCCTCCTCGTGTCCCAACCCCACCGCCTTCCTGGTGGGTGAAACCCGGGCGCTCCTCTTCCTCTGTGCCCCCCTGCAGCCCCGGGGTATTTCTGCGGCAGAGGCTGTATTGCTGTTGACAGCACAACAGTTCGAATGTAGTACTTCCAGGTGTATATTCACCTGCATCAGCATTTCCACAGCTCTAGAGTAATAATTACCTAAAACCCAGTTCCTTTGGCTTAAGAGTAAAAGCAAACCTGGTATCAGTGGACAAAAATGTGTTCTTGAGAGCCCAACAAAGGAATTGGACCATCCCAGGTTTTTGCTGAGTCAGTGGTCCTCCACAGTGAGGTGCAGTTAAGGGGCGGGTGAAAGGTCAGAGAGCCTCTTCACCTGGAATTAAAAGGTTCTTTTTTCCCCAGAGCATCTCCTTCCCTTCAGGGTGGTGCCTTGGGCCTCTTATTCTCTATCACAAAAATGCCCTCCACTCTCTCTACCTCACCCTCTCTTTTCCGTTATCAGGACAGGCAAATAAGTTTGCGCTCACATCATAGTTACATAAAGAATAAACTAATGAAGAATAGAAAGTGCTCTGTGCAAAGTAAATGTGGTCCTTTCTCTGTTCCTAAGACATCTGCCTCTTTGGTGTCTTCGCCTTAGACACCAGGCTCCCTGCCCTTTGAAGCAGTTCATTCAAGAGGAAGGGAGTGGTGGGGGAAATAAAACTGTGACAACTCTTGATAGTTGATTGGTGGTTTGAAAATAGGCCAAATAATCTTTGGCTTCTGTCCTAGGCCATATCACAGTCTGATTAAACTGCTAATTAGGAGGAGGTTTTTAAAATATAGTGATAACGGCTTGAAACTGGATAATTGACTTGAAAATGTTATCAAATATGTCTAAGAGAAAGGTATTCCCAAACTTGTGCTGGGATCAGAGATGAGCAAGGAAAGAAGAAAGGAAGAAGCCTCAGGCCTGAGGCACTACCAGGGCCGTGGATAGCGTGGCCAGACCGCTGTCCCAGCAGGGCTCCCCAAGACGGGCCTTTGAGTGGCTCTCTCTCCATGTTTGTATGGTGACTTGTGGCCACTGATAAAGTGAGGTGAGCAGGAGGGATGTTGGAGCACAGCAGCTGCTAAAGGAGTTGCAAACAGCCTCAGTCACATTGCTTCTGCGTCGGCCGCAGTCCCCTCCTGGGGCCAAATCCCCCCTAGCCCCCCATTTGGGACCATGTGTGTTTCTGCACACCACTGATTTGAGAAGTAGAAATAAGGATTAAATATCTTACTCATTGTCTTTTAGCAAAACCCTAGAATATGATTTTATAAAATGGTGTGTCTGGGAAGATTCATAAACACTAAGTTAGGGCCCTTAGAAATAAGGTTCTGTGTAAATATAACTGGATGGCAAAGACCCTGTCCTTTGTTTTTAAACCTGAAGCCTAAACAGAGAAAAAATATACAGATCTTCAACTTACAATAGGGTTACGTCCCAGTAAACCCATCATAAGTTCAAAATATCGTGAAGTTGAAAATGAATTGAGTCCACTTGCCCTACCAAACAGCCCAGCTGAGCCCAGCCCCCCTCCAACTGTGCAGCACATGGATGTTGGCCTAGAGCTGGGCAGGACCAGCTGACATGGAGCCTATTTAATAGGAAGTGTTGAATAGCTCATGTCATGTGTGGAATGCTTTACTGAAAGTGGAAGAATGCTCGTGTGGGTGCAGGATGGCTCTAAGTGTATCGGTTGTTCCCCTTGTGACCACGGGGCTGACCGGGAGCTGCGCTCGCTGCCCTGCTGCACATCACGAGAGAGGATCGTACCACCTGTCACCAGCCCAGGGCGAGATCAAACTCAAAATTCGAAATACGGTTTCTGCTGAATGTGTATGGCTTTCTCCCCATTGTAAAGCCAAAAAACTGCATGTTGAACAATCGTAAGTCAGGACCATTTGTACACTATTTGAAAATGTGTTTTAAAAAAATACTGAGAGAGTTTTTCTAGCCCTTACATTTAAAATTTCTTCAGTCTCCCTCAAAATCCCCCATATTATTCATGTTTTTTTTTCAGAAGTTACAGGACTGTGTCAGAAGTTCCAGTGCACTGGAGAACATAGATTTTTACTCTGTGGAAATGGTCTCACCCACCCATAGTCTGCATTTGTGTAATAGGTTTGCTTTAGGAGTTCCTTTTCCATCAGCTTTTCAAGTAATAGATTCCCTAAAACATATTTTGGGACTCTATGAAGAAAGCTATTCTGTTCTGAAAATATGCTGAATTTTATAGCAGTAAGGAACAGTATTTTTTAAATATAATTTTTTAAATCTACAGAGTGTTGATCCTGAGAATAACATTGGCATTAAGAATACTACATCAACTGATTGCTAACTTTATGTCCTACCCTGATACGAGCTCAAAACCTGCCTCTCTTGCTTATTAGCTATGCTGTCTTAGGTCAGCCGGTTAACCTTTCTGTGCACCAATTTTCTCGCCTCTAGAATGGGAATGTTAACCGCCCTTAGGCTGCAGGGCTTTTGCGAGGTGATGCATGCAGAGGGTCTCGCGCCTCCACCTGAGATGTGGCCAGTTGCCGCCCAGTTATTATTGCCTGTGTGGTTGTCATTTTCATGGAAACAACTCACCTGCACTGTGTGTATCAAGTGATGTTTGAAATTGATTCCTGCTTCTTGTTTTATGTTATTCAACTTGATTTTTAAAGTTAACTTGCTATCTTTCTCTCTTACTGCTCATACAGAAAATTCATACAATTTACACGTGTATTTCACAAGTTGATAGGGTCAATTCTGGAAAAGCCAGTCAATAGCCATCATCAAGTGATAAAAAATTCTTGTTGTCCTCTCCATTTCCCATTCTTACCCTGGAAATTAAACTGAGAGTGAATATGTAGGAATACAATACAAAAACACTGAAAACAGGCAAATGTGTGAATCTCAGACTAATCAGGAATCTGTGTGCACCTCCTCCAGGTCCCGTGTACTCCAGGGACTATTTACTGCAACGGGGATCTTCTTGTTTCCATCCGATACTGTTACCACACTGTTTCCTTCCAGGGCTCACTTCAGATGTCAGTGACTTTCTCCCTTACCCCTGTGCTCAGTGCCTTAGTCTTTACCCACCACATCCAGGTCATTGGTCATTACCAAGCTGATACTCTGCCACGGCCAATGAGCTCTTTAGGACTGAGTCCTACTGGCACCACAACCCACACAATGTAATAGCCCCTTTGAGCAAGATTTATTCATATTTCTATGCCTGCTCACCCCCATGGATGTGGGTGATCACCAGATCTGCAAAAGCAAGAAATCAGAAATAACCTTTTATTTCTGCAAGTGATTTACCCCCCTGGATATTTGCACCCAAGAAATTGCCAGACCATAAATTCAATGAATATTTTCAGACATGCACTGTCGGTTCAGGAGTAGTGAGATGTGTGGTCCAAGTCAGAATTATGAACCCTTTGCTATATACTAAAACTGATGCTGGATGGGCATAGAATTTGACTACCATAAAAATCAAGTCTTGGGCTACTCTGTGTCTGAAGTCGCATAGACTTGATCACGTTTGTCTTCTGAGTGGACAGGATCTCATCCTCTTTTCCTCTACCATCTCCATCTGCTTAAAGCAGATGCGTGATCTATCTACATAGGAGGAGCTCATCATATTGGGGAGCATAATAAATGGAGCATTCATCCACAATGGCAACAAACAGGAACCTGAGAGGAGCTCCTCTGCTGGGGCCCCAGGCCTCTCTGAGCACGTTGGAAGGCTAGGTTCTGGGGGAGATCTTTCTGGGAGAACGCTGATGGCCGCCTGTCTTAGCCATGACTGAAGACGCCTGGCCTTGTCTCTTGGCTTACCAGACCCAGTTCAGAACGTGGTTCAGGTCCTGGAGAAACAGTACCTGGAGGAAAAGCGGAGCGCCCTGGAGGAGCAGCGGCTCATGTATGAGCGGGAGCTGGAGCAGCTTCGGCAGCAGCTGTCCCCCGAGAGGCAGCCCCAGAGCGGTGGCCCCGATCGCCTGGCCTACAGCAGCCAGACCGCCCAGCAGAAGGTGACCCAGTGGGCGGAGGAGAGGTGAGAACCCAGCCGACCAGTCAGGGTGCAGTGCCTTGGGGCAGGGCAGTGGGGCCGCGGGGCCTGTCGAGGGGACAGACCCAGCAAGAAGGAAATCTTGGTCCCATACCTGGAGTATTAGCAATTGTCTTTCCTTTCAGAGATACTGTCCATCCCAGGGATGTTTACTGCACTGTTGTTAAAGACTTGCCCTCCCACTTACCTCAGTAAAAATAATACCAAGTTAGACTATCACTAGTAGGTATTAAAATAGAGAAAGCTTGAATAATTCTTTAGCATAAAAGCATTTCTTGTTTTTTATTTTTCTTACTTTGGAATCTATTTAAATGCAACTTCAGTGTTGAGAAATATAAATGTGAATTTTTAAAATTTATGACTTTAAAATATTTATATCAAAACTGAGGCAGTGGTGGAGGAAATTGTAATACTAGCATCAGTAACAACAGGGACATTGTTGCTAAGTCACTGTTGCTGAGATCTGTTGTGTCTGCACCCCAGTCTAGGCGTGGTGCTGGTTTGATGTAGCACTCCCGACAGCACGGTGCCAGAGGAACCTTGACCTCAGTCTTGTAGATGGGGCAATCAGTTTAAATGTCCTCCCTCACCCACCTAGTAAATGAAACGGCCAAGGTTTGAACCCAGATCTGTCTGTAGTCCCATTAACAACTCCCGTGTTATAATAATTAATAATTATTGCGAAAGTCGTACCTGACATTTACAGAACATTTACACGTGCTAGGCACTAAGTGTTTTTACGGGCATTCATCTAATCTTCACTACTGCTACTCTACTCGCCATGTCCGCCCCCAGTTCACATGCGAGGGAGCCGAGGCTGAGAGGTTCGGTGACTCACACAAGGCTGTTCAGCTGCTGAGCGAGGCCAGCGGAGTCAGAGCCATGGCAGTCTGGCTGCAGAGCCCCTGCCCTGGCTCTGTCAGCCCACTGCACCTCTCGCTGGCAGTGAGACTTGCATGTTGGGAATTTATCCCGGGGAGGAGAGGTTGTATTTTTAGGGAAAAGCAGGGGCTGACAGGGCTGTCCCGTCACAGAGGAGGGAAAGCCTGGGCACTGAGTGATTACTGGCAGAGTATGAGGAGGACAAGCCAGGGGTGACAAAAAATGCAGAGTTTGGAGCTATTTCAAGAGTCGACAGGGTGTTTTTCTGGCTATTGTGGAAAAGGGAGAAGACCGAGTTGGCTGAAAGAAGTCAGGCCAAGGTAGCTGACAAAAAAAAAGTGCTAATGTAGTTTAGAAGAGCCAGGAAGGTGGTCTCGGGTGGGACACGTTTCAGGTCGTCTGTATATAAACACCTTTGCAGTGTGCGTCCCGTGTCATTTCCAGGGTGATGGGAAAGGACTGGGGTGCACCAGGTCCCTCGTTTCCCTGCAAAGCTAAGGGCAGAGTTGTGTAAGGGGAAGAAAAGAGAAGCCCTGAAGTCTTATCTACTAGGCTGGGGTACCCTGGAGCCCTGGTTCCAATGCTGGGTCTAGAAGCACTCTATCTCCCGGCCCTGGGGGCACTGACGGCTTCATAGGAGAGACACAGACACGGGGCAAATATACGAATGAGTGAAAAATTATAACGACGACAAATGCTGTAGAGGCAGAAGATGTGGGGCTGGGGGAGAGCGGGTTTTGATCCAGTCAGGGCATTAGAGTAACTTTCATCAAGAAGTTGTATTTGTGGAGTTGGAGAAAGAAGCAGACAGCCCTCTCCATGCCTTTCACAAACAGAGGAAATGAGGTCAAACGCTCTCTCCTTACCACTCCAGAGCTTGTCACCTGCCCAGGGGCTAGAGGCACACAAAAGTTGTCATTTCCTTCTAAAGGATTCTTCATTGGAGTTTTTTGCACCATCATTCAAAATCTAGTAGTTTTCAAATGGTGTATAATTTAAAACACTGTTTTTCTCTATGTTGCCCCACATGTCAGCCCGTCATCAGTGGTTCCCAGCGGACAGCCCAGAGAACCCTGGGGGCAGAGGGAAGGAAAAGAGGTGGCTTGGCAAAAACAGGCTGAGCAGTATTTCCTGAAAGGGGCTTCCTGCCACTTTCTAATACTGTGACTCTCTTAGGCAGAGGGTTGCCGTTTTATTATAGATTTCCTCATGTCCTTTTCAACACCCCAGGGATGAACTCTTCCGGCAAAGCCTGGCAAAACTGCGTGAGCAGCTGGTTAAGGCGAATACCTTGGTGAGGGAGGCAAACTTCTTAGCTGAGGAAATGAGCAAGCTCACCGACTACCAAGTGACTCTTCAGATCCCTGCTACAAACCTCAGCGCCAATAGGAAGGTAAGGGGCTGAGATGCACAACAGTACGTATGTGAGATGCACGTCAGCCCAACATCCAGACGACCCTCCATCAGGACGGCCTGACAGCCACAGTCTTGACTCACTTAAGACTTCCTCGGTAGACCCCCAGGGTGTAAATGCCCTTAGATATGTTATGATCAGAATAAGAGAAATTTGGTGGCCAAAGGACTTCCTAATTTAAATGCTCTCTTTTAAACAGTAAAGCTAGAAATACATATATATATATATTAAATTCCTCTTGCTTTTCTCTCGCATATAAGTGCCCCCTTCTGAAATGGGGAGATGCGTGTGTTCTGTTATAGTGACACCCTTTTAAGAGTGAACTCTGCCAGACAGGAAGGCTTGTGCAATGCCTGTCTTATGTACACAGAAGGACTCTGCAGCCATTTGGAAGTTTCCCATCATTTCAACTTGATGAATTTTTCCTTAAATGAGAAACTTTGAAAAGAAAAAGATTTTTCATCCATTCATTTCATTCATTCATTCCTCCAGCAAGCAAGCCAGCAGTGTGTCAGGGGCCGCTCATCAGTCTTCTGTGTTTTAGTCTTTCGACCAGGTAGTTCTCCTTTGAGAAAGTTATTCAGTCCATTGTCATAGAAGCGAACATAAAGATTTTTATGCTTTCTGTACAAGAATGCTTATCAAAGCACCCTTTAAAACAGCAAAAATTTGAAACAGCCATGCTGTTGAAGAATAGAATATTCAAATAAGTAGTAATCCATATAATAGATTGGTATATTGCATTACATATCATGTTTATGAAGAATATTCAACAACACAAAAAGTGTTCATAGTATAAAAAAACTGAAGAGATGTTTGAGATAAGACATTTATATATTCTGGTTCTGATTATGATGAAAATTAAAAGTGTGCGTATACATAGAAGATTGAAAATAAACCAGAATATTCCTTAGGTGGTAGAATTTCATCTTTTGTATACACTATGTGTTTTTGTCAAACTTGCTACTTTACGTTAAGATATATTGCTTTAACAATCCAAAACATTGTAACGAAAATTTGTTTTTTTGTGTGCGTTCTCCTTCCTTCTGCAGAGAGGGGCCATAGTGAGTGAGCCAGCTATTCAAGTCAGGAGGAAAGGGCGGGGCACCCAGGTCTGGACTATTGAGAAGCTGGAGAATAAGTTAATTGACATGAGAGACCTTTATCAAGAATGGAAGGAGAAGCTTCCAGAGGTAAAAGGCACAAAATGTAAAGGCGATCTGGTCACACTTAGGGGCTCACCATGGAAGTGATTTAGCCATCAGAACACACGTGCCCGTGGCTGTTTGCACACTCTTGTTAAAAAGCAAAGGAAAAGTGATCTGGAAGGAGGGCCCCGTGTATCAGTCATAAAACGTGTGATCCCCATGCAGGTAGGAATTAAAGGAATAGAACACGTGGCATGTTCTTAGTGGCTTTTTTTAAAAACTACATTTCAAATGAAATGAAGTAAACAGTAAATTTTTGTTGTTTTGTCATTCGTGAAATATCAGCCTGGAGGGAGCCAGCATGGATTTTGTACTCATTAGATGCACTCATGCTTCCCTAACATGACCATGGCTGGGTAGATTGTTAGGAATAATTTTAGGCTGCATAATCCATTTTTTGGACATAGTAACAGAAAAGAAGACTCAGCAAGGGAAATGAGGCAAAGCACAGGGAGTGAACTGACAGTCTGCAGGTGGGGTGTGATAGGGACCACGAGGCAGTGACCAAGGGAGGCTGTCCACGTGGCGTCAGTTCCCGGCCTACACACCCCTCCCATGTGCTAGTGACATGGTTCTAATTTTACTTCTCTTTAATTTATTTGGATAAATACTTCCTTTTTAAAATGCTAGCTTTAAAGTACATTATTTAAGTTGATGCTTTGTTTCTTACTTGCCTCCCACCTGCCTCTCCTACCACTCAGGCCAGGCGACTCTTCGGGAAACGAGGTGACCCTTTCTATGAAGCCCAGGAGAACCACAACCTAATTGGCGTGGCTAATGTGTTCTTAGAGTGCCTCTTCTGCGATGTGAAACTTCAGTATGCAGTTCCTATCATCAGCCAGCAGGGGGAGGTAAGGAAGCTAGCCTGCGACAAAAGGACGTTTGTTATGTTTTCGTTTTAATTTTTTTCTAATTCATCTTAAGTTATGTTCTTGACGTAGATAAATAGACTAAGGTGAATGAATAGTCAGGATCACAGTCTTTTTTTTCTATTAATATCAATAAAATGTCAAAATTAAATCATGGTTTAGATTACTGTAACTTTTTTATTTGAGGCTCACATAAATTTTTTCTCTGTTTCAAGCAAAATTAGAAATCTTTTGGAAACCATGGGCAGCTCTGTGTCCCACTATTCACTTCATTTTAATACATTACCTTTGTAATACACTAGTTTCTTCCTTGCCCCAAGCGGTCTACAAAATAACTGGGGAGGATTATTTTGAAATCCATAGAATTCAAAGAAAACAAGCTTAACCATCCCATTGTTACACCCCTTTTAAAGAAACTCTCACCTTTCAGTTATTTCGCTATTAGCCTCATGTAGGCCTCAGACACTTCAGAATATGTGCAAGTCTGAACTTTTTTGTGCTATCCATCAATGGTGTTGTTATTTTAAATTTGGTAAAACCCTTATAATCCTGGCTTGTCCTTCAATAACATGGAAGCTTGAAATGCTAAGTTAGTTTTTGTGATTCTTAGAGCAGGCTGAGAACAGGATGCCATTCTGCACAAAGGGAACTCAAAAAATAGACCCTAGGTTCCAGCTGTGGTGCATAAGTGCACAGCACACATTGCGCATGGGGTCACCTGCCACCCCCGTCACTGGCCCCCAGAGCCCCGGGAACATCGTGCTCTAGAAGACCGGTGGGCTGGAGCTGCTGTTTCCCTTGTTAACAAAGGGTACGACTCCTGGGGCAGGGGTTTCTTGCAGCCGAGTCTCTGGCCAGGGGCCCTTAAGCTGGGGTCTCTGGTGGGCTTTGAGTGTTGGAAGTTATGTCCAAAATATATTAGATCTCAAAAAACACTGAAAGCTGAAGAACCATAATCTTGTTTCCCTTATTCCCTCTTGACCATCTTTGCAACTTTTCCTCCATATTTGTCTCACTTGTCAAATACCATCATCCGATTTCTCTCAGGTGCTTGGAGCCAGCACCACTTGCTGCGTGGAAGTTGGGTCTAAGCTCCCTTTGAGGTGAGCCTCGCTCTTTACGAGGAAGCAGTGTGGCCAGAGCTCGTGTCACCTTCCAGCTCCGGTCACTGCAGCCTTAAACTCCGATCAGCCATGTTTGGCTGCTCAGGACATTCTGAGAATACAGATTTTAGGGTCATTCCTGTCCTTCAGCTCTGAGCAACCAACTATAAGGCCACTGGTAGGCTGGTTCCTTTCCACAGGACCACCAGGATATTGAGGGAATTTTAAGCCTTTCTTGGGGAAAAAGCAGTTTTAAGGGATCGCTTTCCTTATGACTTTGTGCTTTGTGTTGGTGTTCATCCTGGAATAGGCCTGCCTCCCACGGGGCCCTTCACCCCACTCCCAGCCCCGTGTGAATTCTGTACCCATTGTCTGCTCCCAAGAGAGCAGAAGCTGCCTGGGCCCAGAGGCCACGTCTGGGGTGCACTGCCCTGAATGCCGTGCGTAGGGCAGTTCCCGGCACACAGGCAGGTCTGGGGAGATGTCTGTTGAGTGGGTCGGTTCATCCCGTGGTGGCCTGCACACCTCTGTCATAGCAGCCATGCTTTTGGACTTTATTTGTGCCTTTCCCCACTTCACGGTGGGTGCTGGTGGCAGAAGCAGAGCCAGTGTTCCCGTGAGGCCAGGTATTTGACGGGGTGAGCATGTGAATAAATATATGAACGTGGGAAATAGATGCCTCCAGGGTAGAATGATAGCTGCCTTTACGCTCGTCACGGGCTGACCTGTAGAGTGAAGGTGACTCCAGAAGGCAGGTTACCCGCAGGGAGGGGAGTTTGGCTCTAAGTAGGGCAGGATGACTACGGCGGCAGGCGGCAGAGGGGCCTGGCTCTCAGTGGTGAGCTCCCCGTCCCCAGAGGCGACCCAGCAGGGTTACAGAGCCATTGTGGGCGACTCTGTCTTAGGTCGGTTTTGTCCACAGGGAGCCTTTTAACTGCAGCGCGCTCTCGTCCCCTGACTCAGGTGGCAGGGCGTCTGCGCGTGGAGGTGATGCGCGTCACCGGAGCTGTCCCGGAGCGCGCGGCAGAGGACGACTCCTCGGAGAACTCCAGTGAGAGCGGGAGCCTTGACATCGTGGACAGCGGCGGGGAAATCACCCCCCGGGTCAGGAAACTGACGTGCCGGGTGAGAGGACAAGGGGCAGGAGGCCCAGACACGTGGCCTCTTTCATTCAAAGCTATCTTACAGAAACTCTTACGAGATTTTCATAACGCATAGTAAAGCTTAAACTTCTTGACAGTAAGTACAGCGGGGGACAGCATTTTTTCCAGAAATGGGCACCTTTGCTGATGACAGTTGCACGACACTTCAAGTCTCCATGCATTTGGCATGCAGGTAGCGAGCAGTAGCAGTGACTCATGCTTTCTGCCCCAGAAACCCAGTCATGGGAAAAATTTCGGAGGGGTTTGCATTCACTGCCTAGTTTAGATGCTATAGTTGAAGAACTATGGTACGGATTTCATTATGGATGGAACCGTTAATGAACTGGTGCCAAATATTTTCAGATGTCAAATAGACGACTGCTTGGTTTCATCACTTGCTCCTAAATTGGAGATACAGTTAAAATAAGAAATGATGCATAGTTGAATGTTTTTTTTTTTTATGAAGGTTTTATGTGAACTTTTTGAAATCTTTTCAGGTAAAAATTAAAGAGGCAACCGGGCTGCCCTTAAACCTCTCAAATTTCGTCTTCTGTCAATACACATTCTGGGACCAGTGTGAATCCACAGTGGCAGCCCCCGTCGTGGACCCAGAAGTGCCTTCCCCACAGTCCAAGGATGCCCAGTACACCGTGACCTTCTCTCACTGTAAGGTACAGGCTCCCTTTCAAAATGAGCTGCCTGGGAGGCTGTGGACCTGGGCGCAGCTCATAGCTCTACTTGTAACTTAGACGTTATCCTCCTAAGAATGTATTATAAACATAACTTGCTTATTGGACCTTTTTACCCCAAAATGTACTTCAATACAAATTCTAAAAATCTGAAAGTACTTAAAATAACATCTGAAAGACCTCTACCCAAAAATCTTATTCCCCAGAGATGTAACGACCGATGACATTTTGCTTTGTATTTTGAATAAACTGTTTTCTCTGAGCTACAACTGTTACATGTGTGTGCTGAAAGTGTTCACATGTAGAAACGGGCTTGCACGGACACTCTTACTGACATGCACGCATAGCTTCTTTAAAAAGCTTTCTATAAAATTATGGTTGCTGTATCCATATTGCAGCATTGCACCCACATTTTAATATATACAAACATCTTAACATGTACGTTGCTGTAGATATTTTTCATTCTTTTGAATACAGTATAGCATTCTAAGCATAGCATTCCATTCACCTGAGATCCCACCAAGATGCTAATGGAAGGACAGTGCTGGCGTGGTTCCTTGCCTACCACTTTGTTCTGGGTGATTTGCCTTACTGCTCAGTCCATTCAGCATTCATTTCCTCACACTCACTTGTTTGCATTTTACACTGAAGAATTGGACTGGGAACGTTTAAGACCAGAAGCGCAGAATCATGAAGATAATCATAGAGAATTTAATTCTGTTTGTAGTCCCCTAGGCCATAGCACAGAGCAATGAGAAGACCTTTTTCTTGGTGTGTGGGTCAGTCTATGCCAGCTGAACATCAGGGCAGCCCGTGGGACTAAGAATGAACCAGGGACAAGGGCACATAGATGGAGCTCTGCAGCTAACAAGCAGAGTGACATGGGGCAAGTTGCTTTTCTTCAGTGTCCTCATTTATTAAGGGAAGGAGTTGGCTTAAACTGCCTCATCATATTCCTTCCAGATCTAATATTCTGGTTCTTTATGGTTTCCTGAGAAACTGCAGAGGGTGTTTAAGGTTGGGATCAGGTCAGTGTACTCCAAAGTGAATCTGTACAGGGGAAAGGTAAAAAAGGAAAATTCATGGATTCCTTTATGCATAACCCCCATTGCTCTTTGCTTCCTCCTGCTCACCCCAGGACTACGTGGTGAATGTAACAGAAGAATTCCTGGAGTTCATTTCGGATGGGGCACTGGCAATTGAAGTGTGGGGCCACCGGTGTGCTGGGAATGGTAGCTCCCTCTGGGAAGTCGATTCCCTTCATGCTAAGACACGGACGCTGCATGACAGGTTTGTACCTCGCTGTGAGCTTTCGACACAGGGTCAGGACTAGCACTTGGATGCTTAGTCCAAGGAATAAGGACTCCCTGAGTCCGTTTCCTCCTCTGTGAAACGGGGTGGCAAAAGGAACTACCAGGCATTGAAGAGACTCGACAGGAAGAGAAAGTCTTTTCAAGAAATGAGACTGAAACAGCTGCCTGTCTGTATGGAAAAAAAACCTTGGTCTTTACTTCACATGATGCACAAAACTTAACTGGAGGTAGATCAAAACTGTAAATGTAAAAGATAAAGCTATAAAGTTTAAAGAAGAAAACAGGGAATAGCTTCTTGGAAAGTTGGAGATTCCCAGCAATCCCACTCCAAGGGTCAAACCCAAGGAAAATGAAAACTGAAGTCCATAAACAGACTTGTACACGAATTTTCATGGCAGCAGTATTTACAGTAACCTCAGAACTTCAAAAAACTACCATAACCTTCAGTTTGAGAATGTTTTATATACAAATTGTACTATTTGTCATATAATGGAATATTACTCAGCAATAAAAAAGAGAAGGGCTATTGATTCCTATTTGGATGAATCTCAAAAACATTATGCTGGACCCAGCCAGACCTAAAAGACTACACACTGCATCATTCCATCCCTGTGAGTTTCTAGAACAAGCAGGACTGACTGGAGAGGTCATGTGGCTGCCATGGGGCGGGGCGGGGTTCCATGGGTGGGGGTCTGAGTGCACTTTCCGAGGTCATGGTGTGGTGACTTAATACAGTGGGTGCATCTGTCTCAACTCACTAGACTCTGCTTGAGATGCGGACATGTCACTGAGCATGTTATACCTCCATAAAGTAAAAACAAATTTGAAAAACCTGTACCATAGGGTTGTGTGAGCGCTAAAGAAGAAAATAACCTGTGCGATATGCGTGGCACAGTGCCAGCACAAAGCAGGTACTCAGCGAGTGGGTGTTCCCGTTACCGGCTGTGCCCTGGGCACTGACATGGGTGTCTGCTGGGATGTGTTTGCAGATGGAATGAAGTGACACGAAGAGTAGAAATGTGGGTCTCCATCTTGGAACTGAATGAGTTGGGGGAATACACGGCAGTAGAGCTCCATCAGGCCAAAGACGTCAACACAGGAGGTGTCTTCCAGCTCAGACAGGTACCACGTTTGCTTCTGTTTGTTCAGTGTTTCCTTTTAGTCCCACTCGCACACAGTTTCTGGGAATTTTCTCACCATTTGCCTCTCTGTTTGCAATTCCTTCCCCTTCTTTATCCTCTTCCCCCACCCCTCCCCATTCCCATGCTCGGTACCCCTTTCTGCATCGCACCCCCTCCTCTGCAGGGTCACTCCCGGAGAGTGGAAGTCACTGTAAAACCTGTGCAGCACTCGGGGACACTGCCCCTTATGGCCGAAGCCATCTTGTCAGTATCCATTGGCTGTGTGACTGCCAGGTCCACCAAACTCCAGAGGGGGCTGGACAGTTACCAGGTAAGACAAACAGATTTGAAATAGAGACGGGTTAATGCAGAACTAAGGCAGTTGGTTATTGGTGATGGAGACCTGCTTGGGAACATACAGAGCCCTTGCCTTAGCCCCCGCATGGTATCTGCAACCCTCATTCATATCACTGTCCGTTGCTTTTTTACTAGATTTAAGATACTATATTGGCTTAACGTTGATTAGTAATAATTTTATTTCTAAACACACATATTCGTGCTAGTGTGTTCATTTACCATAGGCGGGTTTTAGCTTGTATCTGGCTCAGACTTTGTTGGGTATGTGGCATTGCTGCCTGGCCCGATCTACCTTTATTAATATAAAATTGCCCTCAACACTGGCATAATTGACCAGCTTTTTGAAAGCCTTACTTTTTGTTTTTAATTAAAAGTTGTCCTCCTGATCATTTTTGTCCATTAAGTCTCCTCTTACTAAATCTTCTGTCCTTGCTTAAAAAAATTAAAATTTGAAACCCTCTAAGAACTGGTCTTTCTATTGCCAGTCACAACTCAGTACTCCTTGAAAATAAACTTAAAGATTAGGAACTTGTCTCCAGGGCCTGACAGTGCCCAAGCTCCACTAAATCCTTAGCTTACCATTCGTATTTGGGTTGAATTCGCCCCCAAAAAGGATGACACCGCTGCCTGCTGGCTTCCTCACTGGCCCACGTGGGTGGACTCCTCCCTGTGGGACTGGGAGAGGGCGTTCCACGTGGAGTCTGGGAAGCCCAGACTATCTTGGCTTTCCCGCCTCACTTTCCTGCTAGCCTCCTGGCATTCAGGCAGACTTCCCTGCAGACTAGAAAGGACGCTGGCCTGGACTCCTGGACCTTAAGGAAGGCACTTGGCAGCCGTGACCTTCCCTGTCCCGGGCCACTGCTGCCTCTAGCTCTCAAAAGCCTGGGCAGAGTGTCAGTGAAGGCATGAGGATGGGGTCTGCTGTTCGGGGTGGGGGCTTCCTCACAGACTTTTCTGTGGGTGTGGGGTCCGAGATCGCATTGTCGGTGTTCTCCCTGTGGGTCAGTGTCTGGCGTGGCCAGCAGTGTCAGGGGCGGCCACAGGGCCTGGGACGAGGGGCAGGGCGCACTCAGATTCTCCAGTCTAGTTCGCCTCACTGAGTGGTTACCTTGGCTGGGCAATTACGCTTCCAGTTCCCTTTTTCGCTTCTCCAAAATGATGAATTAGTGTGAATAATTCTCAGAAGTCCCTCTCTGAGGTAAAATGTTGTGGCTTAATTAAACCTCAGATCTTAGATAAAATTTTGAATCTGTATGTCCTAAATCGTGACCCACAGGATTTGGATCATCAGTGACTCAATGGTCCCATTTGAGGAGCGTAATAGGGATTGATGGTTCGCATTTTTTGAAATAACTCTACCTCTTAAACTGATTTTTGTCAAAACTTGAGCTCTCAAATATCAGCCTTTGCCTTTGCCTAGTGCTTTGAAAAGCATCGTGTCTTCCAGTTATGCACATTTAAGCTGTGACTGTTTTAAAGCCTTTATCTTTCTTGGCTGCTGTCCAAGTCATATCCAGTCATTTTGTTTTCGTTGACAAAGGACTTCAGAATTTTTCTGATGTAGCAGCTCAAGCCAATCCAGAATATGCTGATTCTACAACAGTTACACATCATGAAATCTCAAGCTAGTTTTTGGAAATACAAGTATATCCTTAGACTAAAAGACAGTTAGAGCTATTTGTACTTTATTGGTTAACATGGGAAATTAATTCAAGAAAAATTACTTCATTTAATATGTTTTTCAAATGATAATGATGGCTACCAATCTAAAATGAAAGTGTGTTTTGAAGTCTACACGGAATAATTTTTATGACACGTTAAAAAAACAGCGTATTTAAAAATGTTCTTAGATTAAGAATAATGTAATTATATTTTTAAGTTTGAACAAAGGTTTATTTTTTATGACGAGCACCTCACCCCTGCCTGACTATTAAACCTCTAATAAGTAGAGAAACAAAACAGTGCCTGCCCACCTCCGTACACATAGATGTTCTCCACAAATGGCATTTCTCTGTTCATGTTTCTGAGGGAAATTGTCTCAGCTAAAACCCTTATATTTTCAACATGGTGATTTTTGTTTTGCCAGATATTTTTGCCAGAATCCTTATTTTATGTCATTACTGTAAAAATGAGGCCCTGGGTTTAGGACGGTTCTGATTTTTCTCAGCTGATTAGTATGGATACTAATATATCCAATAGTGGGTGACTGTCAATCCATATTTTCAAACCAGTGAGCTGTGCCTCTGTTGCAGCAGAGCAGTGCAGAACCCTCTCCCTGAAGGGCTTTCCCCCTGGGTGACAGTGGTGTGGTGTAGGGTTAGAGCCCCGAGCTGGGAAAGACAGGCCCGGCTTCCAGTCGGGACCTGCAGGCGTCAGATCGTTTCATCCTTCAGGTGTGTGGCTGCCGCATGGCTGCAACTGAGAGACTGAGCAGTGGAGTTTGTCATTTGGTCTTTCTAAGCTCATCTAAATCTCAAATAGCTCACCCAGAACTATACATCAACTATTTGCATAACTGTAAAGTCTGGCCCAAAGATGTTGGTTCCTATTCCCATCTAAAAGAGTTCTTGTGTTTCAATGACTGCTTTCTTTATTTAAAACAAAAAATCTTTAAGTAAATACAGATGGGAATTAAACCCACTAAACCTTTTTTGCGATTCAGTTAAATACTAAATTACTCGGTGTTGTGTGTGCTTCCCTCACAATGTGTGTGTTAAGCTTAAAGAATTATTTTCCCTGTCTGCTGTTTGAGAAACGAAATGCATGTCCTTTATGTTTATTTTTCCCTCCCAGAGAGATGATGAGGATGGCGATGATATGGATAGTTACCAGGTATCACTGCGCCGTCCGCCTGGGGCACGGGGCACAGCTGCTGCTAACGGCCCGCAAAGCAGAGGGCAGGGAGGGGCAGGGGGCCCTGGGCACGGGAGCAGGCGGCTCTCACGCGCTTCTGACTTGCTTGAAGTGTAATCAAAGATATGATATTGTTTCTACAAATTTGCCTGTCAGCTTAAATTTATAGGAGATACTGCATTGGTGCTATGCCATCTCGAATTACTGGCTGTTAAGTCTTTCTCAGCAAGACCGTTATCCCTGTATTAAAGTGATCACCTTAGAAACCACACATTAGCCATCCATCATCTTTAAGTATTCTCTTGTCTTTCCAAAACGGTCCTCAGCTCCTCACAGTCGAGGATGTAGTATTGTCCTAATACACCGTTTTATTTTAAAAGACTCTCACTGGAGAGGAAAGTCAAGACATTTTAAGCACTTAGTTTTGTTTTGTTTTGTCAGTTTTCTTCTCTCATTAGGACCAAGCTTAGTTATCCATAATCTGGACAATTTAAATCTCAGCCTTTTCTTTTTGAAAATCTAGAAGAAAAAAAATATATGTGAAAGGGTAAAATGTTACCTCATCAGCCCTGACTGGCCTGCTAATGCAGGACATGGGCTAACAGCAATGGTCAAGGCTGCACAGCAAGACCAAGTTTCTGGGTTTCATTCCCAGTCTTTGTACTGATTCTCCTCACACTTTTTAAAAGCACGTTTGCCTGCATGCCTTTCCCTGTGTGAAATGTGGGCACATTGCAGGTAAAGCCTCGGAAGTCCTTGGGTGTCTGCTCTTACTGTGCTGTCTTAAAGGTTAGACTGGAAATAAGCAAGTCAAAGAGCATTTGAATAGAACTGGTGGGTTTCTGTTCCTCCTCATAATTTTGCTAAGTAGGAAAACAAGCAAACAAGAGCAACCTTTAGGGGAAATGCCAGAATCCCCTTGGGTCCCAGAATGCCATTAACTAAGGTCCTCTGTCTGAACACTTCCTGCCACGTTCACGGTTGAGTCCATCGCTGCTTCTGGGAGTCCGGAAAGCATGGCCGCCTGCATGCAGGGTTTCTGCATGGGAGATTTTTGAGTAGCCTTATGGTAGCGGCTTGAGATAAAAATCTTTGCAGTGAGATGGAAAGGTTCTCTGCGGATTCTTTGCTTTTTTTTTAGAAAATATACTTTATCAAGCCATTGCACTGCAAACTGTGAAAGGGCCTGTTGTTTTCCAATTCATTTGCTGTTACATGCCTTGGGCTGTGTCCATGGTGTCCTGCTTGGAATCACAAACCCTTTAGATGGATGGATAGCAACAATTTAAATACACACACATGCACATACACATACCACATAAGAATCACCCAGCAGCTGGGGTAGTTTGAGCTTCTCTTGCTTTCAAGTGTCATTGTCCTTTTGGAAACCTGCACTCTGAGTGACAGGCTCCCCCGGTCAGCATGCAGGGCTGCTGTGGCCTCTCTGCTTTCTTGCATATTAATCACACAGCGATGTTCAATGGGCCTTCCTAATGAAAAGTTTCCTAATCAATCTAAACATCTTGTTTAAAGAAAGAGTTGTCTATGCACTTTTCAGGAAAGTGTTTTTCCTCCCTGATGTCAGGAAGAAGACTTAAACTGTGTAAGAGAGAAGTGGTCTGATGCACTCATTAAGCGACGAGAATACTTGGATGAACAGATTAAAAAGGTCAACAATAAAAAAGGTATGTGAAACTAAATTTTTTCATGGAGATTAACTCTTTTGCCTCTAGACAATGGTGGTGGCTTGTTTTTTTCCCTTAGTTGGACAATAGTATCTTAGTTTCTTAACCTTGTAGCAGTTACAGATATGAGGAAATCCTATTGTACAGTGTTGTACAGTGTTGGTTTAAGAAGGCTCTGCATTTGAAAGCCATCAGTTCGCATAAAGCTCTGAGTTAACTATGACATTAAATGTTACACTCAAACTTTTTTGATGAAGGCAACTGCATTCAGTATGAGGTATTCCAGGCTCAGAGCCTGGGACTGACAGCAGGTGAAGGGTCGCTTCTAAATCCTCTGCTCCTGGCAGGTCAGTGCTCGGCTATGGGGGGCGGTCACCATGCCCTTGCTGAGCTCGGGGTGGCCTACAGTCCTCTCCCGCCTCCCAGCCCGAAGACCACAGGCCGCTTTTGCTGGCCACGGCCACTTGGATGCTAGAGCAGAAATGTGCTTTTAAAACCCTTAGTCTCTCACCCTGACTTATGATCCATTCGTTATAGTTGGTTCTGCACAAAGGACACATTGCACGTGTTAGTCCATCTTACGAAGAAGTCAGCAGAAATGCTCCCTCAGTCAGACATCGCAGCTCAGCGTTCTTGGTTTCAGTCTGTGTATGTGCTCGACCTACTGAGGAAAACTCACTCGGACTATAGCCAGGTGGCTCCAGAGTTGAATTCTGAGTAAAAGAATTTCAAAAGAGGTCACATAAAATCCCTTTCACAAGAGGCGTGAAGGACAATAAAGTCAGCTCTCCAGAGTGCAGTATATGGTGTTTTTAATCCTCTATAAGTTGTGTATGGTTTTATGAAGCAGGGTCGCCGCCACTGTTCTCTGGACACTGCCCACAGGTATGTGCAGTGGCCTGGACTGGATTCTCCCTGTTAGATCAGGAAGCTGGGGCTCATCTGTTGAATGACTTCCCCAGCTGGACACCCAGGGAGGTGACCCAAGGCCCCTGGTCCCCGTTCCAGTGGTGGCTCCACTCGTCTTGGTGCACGGGCCTCGGGGTAGTGCCCTGGCTGCTCGGAGCCCAACTGGGCGCTCAGGCTTCAACTTGGAAGCCTCGAATCCCTCTCTGGACCATCATGGCTGTTTAAACCACTTAGTGAAAACGTGTTTATTTTAAATTTAGAAATTGTGCCTTCTCTCTTCTTGGCTCTCATCCCCTTGTTTTGTCCTGCAGAGAAGACGGAAGATGACGTGGAGCGGGAAGCGCGGCTGGTGGAGCAGTGGGTGGGGCTGACGGAGGAAAGGAACGCCGTGCTGGTGCCTGCACCGGGCAGCGGGATCCCCGGGGCGCCCGCCGACTGGTGAGTCCCGCTGTCCTTCCCTGCAGGCCTCGCAGGATAGCGCACGGCCTGGGGAAAGAGGCTCGCCCGTGACTTTCTAGGATCATCACTGGGAAGGTTAAGTAACACGAGCTGCCCAGGAAGGGCTGCCCACGTCTCATGCTGCTTCCCTTTTTTCCTTACAAATGGCAGCCACCTTCCCCTCCCAGGGAACCAGAGAGCTGGTCAGGAACCAGATACCACGGTCCCCAGTCCCTCTGCATGAGCAACGTGGACATGGTTTTCTGATCTCTGGAGATTCCCTTATATTGACCTGAAAGAGGAGTGCTTCCCGAGTGTGCTTGAAGAGGACAGCCTCTTCTCAGCCCTCGTGCCTGCCTAACACGGAGTCAGCACTCAGCATTGTACAAACAACCATCCGTGATCCTTCAGGCCAGGTGCTCATAAACCGCACGGCACCGCAGGTCCTGGAGTCACCTAGAGCTGGCTTTAGTTTCCAGCTGCAGCTCTTTTAGGGTTCAGTTTCCTTAACTTTTCCAGGGCTTTTTTCTTCATCTGTGAATAAAGCTGCCCTTCCAGTACTGCTGTAAGGATTCAAGATAATATATAAAAAGTACCTTATCCATGGTGCCTGCTCATGGAACACTAACGGCTATTACTTCTTACTCTCATTCTTACCCAATGTGCCGCAGGCATTTCAGAGAACTCAGCTTCCTCTGGAACACAGAGCATCCACGTGCGGATACTCGCTTTGGATAGGCATGGGGGTCAGCGATGCTGTTCGTGTCTGTGCAGACAATAAGAAGGGTGATCCACCCCATGGTATTTGGAAGCCAGAATACCTGAATTTATTGGCACATGATTTGTAACCCGATGTTTCCTGCTGTAGATTCTCTTGTGCAGGAATCCTACAGTTCACCCATGTATAAACAGCCAGCACGTCCCCAGTTCTCATCTGGTGGCTGGAGGCCCGTCTTTAACAGTTCTTAGCCCTATCTCAGTCTCTCTCATTTCACCTGTTTCGAAACTTTGGATCATCTTGAATGTTTGTACAGTGTAGAGTCTTGGGTCTGGCCCCTAGTTACTCTGATGCACAAGGGAAAGTACGGGCCAGGACTTTTCATTCTAAGAGTCCCCCGAGGTGACCCTGTGCCACCATTCGATAAAACACAAAACACTGCTTTGACCTTCCCTGCCTGGGACCCTCCCTCCTTTCATTCTTACCTCCTTTGAGCTCTTTAAATATTGTCCTGTGTGTTTACTTCCTCTGGGTTCTGATCCTGTCCCCTGCCCCATTCTAACAACGTCTCTTTCCCTTTTCCCCATCGCTAGAATTATTTTTAGAAAGGCTTCAAATAATCTTTGTTTCATTTAATCACATGTAATAATAGAGCTGATATTTCTTTATATAAGTTATGTAATTCCCATGGTTTGTGTTCACAGGGACATCAAGAAATGTGAAAAGACTTCATTAACCAAACTTGTATCCACAGTGGCTCCTTTCAGCTTCCATGCCTCTGTGGTGTCTGATTATCTAACAAGATGTAAAACACATACTTTCTTATGATTGAATTTTGTTCTTAATTTTAGGGTCCCACCACCTGGAATGGAAACCCACATACCAGTTCTCTTCCTTGATTTGAATGGTGAGTGAACACCTAATGTTAAAAGGGCTATCACTTTATCAGGGTCTGTAACCTGTTCAGACCCACGTGATTTCCATGTTAAATCACGTTTCTAATCAGTCACACGCGACATGTTGGTGACATTTTAGTCCAGCTGTGACATGTGGAGTCACTGGAAAAGAGAAGTGGGTATTTCATTTTAAAAAGAGAGCACTTGGGAGACTGAGAATCACATACGAAATCATCACAGCAATTATTGTTTGAAAACCTTACTGACATAGAAATTACCTGAGAAGGAATCACCCTCAGAGATTCTGAATCATCAGCCTTTGCCAGGGCCTTGGAATCTGCATTTATGACTAGCACCCTTTGCTCTCAACCCCCAAAAGTGTTGATGCCAGAAAATGATCACACTGTAACCCTGCATTAAGGGTTGTCTTTATTATAGCAATGAGACTGAACCTGGAACAAAAGTTTTCAATATGTTTTAGCAGTAAAATCCGTGTTCAAAATGAAATCTTAAATGGAGCCTCACGTGTAGAATACAAAAGCAAACTGACTGATGTGGGGGCTCTGGCTGGCCCTGCTGCAGGGTCCTTGCACTCTCAGAACATAGCCTGACAACCTCTCTTCTTGGGGGAGACCCAGGGAGGTTGACTCTGACTCTTCAGATGAAGGATTTTTTAAAAGCACAGAAAGTAGACCATGTGCCTCCTGAAGCGGTGAGTTCCTCGTTCCTGGAGGTGTGCAAGCAGAAGCGGGGCGGCTGTTCACAGAGATCTGTGCGGCGTGACTCCCACGGGGTAGGGCGCCCGAAGGAGATGCCCTCCCATATTTCTCCCAAGCGCTGGGAACTTTGATTCTAGATTGATCGTTTGGCTGTTCAGACCCCTCATTTAGTGTGAGTTACCTGTAAGCAGGACAACAGGCCTCACACCAGAGGAGGAACTGACGTCCGAGAGTGGCAGAACTCTCTGGGTGCTTAGGTCATGGGAGTATTTGCTCCCAGGGCTACATAGACAGGATATTCGGTCCCCACAGAGGCACCTCTCTGGCTCCCACGGTTGTTCCCGTAAAGGATAAAAGCTGTTGTGAGTATGGAGTCTCTCCTTCAACTGTGGGATAAGGAATGAAAGAAAAATTTTAAAACGTGGTACATGTAGACTTAACCTGTAAAAAGCATATCTTAAAATGTTTGGTACTTGCTTAAAAACTCACTTTTTCCCACTTTTGTGTCTGTGCCCTCGACTTGGCTAGCGGATGACCTCAGTGCCAATGAGCAGCTCGTGGGCCCCCATGCATCGGGCGTGAACTCCATCCTGCCCAAGGAGCATGGCAGCCAGTTTTTCTACCTGCCCATCATGCGGCACAGTGATGAGGAGGTGACTGACCCCACGGTTCTCTGAGAGGGCTCCCGACTCGCGCACGTCTGTGGGCCTGTCTTCCCATTAAACTGCTCTGGTCTGCTTTGGGGAAGAGGACTGGGAACTTTAAAAAATAGAACATAGGTGTTTGTCATTCGTAAAAGGTGAAGAAAAACATGTATGACTCAGCTGAGTTGCACGTATTTTCTTTCTCTGGTGTGGTGTAACTGCTACACCTGAGCTCTGTCTTATCCTTGTCCCCCCATTTCTCCCGTTCTTAGGTTTCAGCCACAGCCTCCTGGGACTCCTCAGTGCATGATTCCATTCACCTGAATAGGGTCACCCCACAGAACGAAAGGATTTACCTGATAGTGAAGGCCACAGTCCAGCTCAGCCACCCGGCTGCTATGGAGTTAGTATTACGAAAGCGGATTGCAGCCAATATTTACAACAAGCAGGTAGTAACGGCCCGATTCTGCCATTGCCTATAAGCTCCAAGTTCGTTCCTTGTGTCACAAAGTAGTGTTTTGTTTGCTCATACAGTGGAAGTGCAGGTTGTTAGCATACTGGCCAGGGTACCGTCTGTTTTCCATGTGTCCAGGATAATGGAGCAGAGGATAGCAGAGGTAAATGTCACCCACCAGAGGACTTGTCCTCCTTGACTCATTTGAGCCCCATAATCCTAGGTGGCAGTGAAGCTGGGGTAGTTCACAGTTGGACAAATGCTGAGTGCCAGTTCCAAGCAGGTTAGTGACAAAACCAGGACAAAATGCAGGCTCCAGATAAACAATCCCTCTCCTGCTTCTCCAGATCTCACCTCGGGTGCTGTCGGAAAAACTGAGCCCCTCCAGTTTCCTTCTCACTATGCTAGGATTGATTAAGTTGAGGGTCAAAGGAAGGCAGAGAGAAAAGCAGCCGGAGAGCCTGGGCCGCAGACTCTAATCTAACCCCCGGCCAGCAGCGGGGTGCCATTGCCCCTTGGAGGCAGAGACATGGATTTTTCTGTTTTAATGAATATCGTGTGTGTATGGAACAGAGTAATTGATAATGCTTTTACAATCTGTAAAATACTAAATTACTTTTTCACATCACTTAGCTCAGCTTTCTTTTTCTACCAGAGTTTCACCCAGAGTTTGAAGAGGAGAATATCACTGAAAAATATATTTTACTCCTGTGGTGTAACATATGAGATAGTATCCAATATACCAAAGGTAAAATATATATTACTTTCTTTAAATGTCAGAATAAAAGTAACGGAGAATGCTTTAGTTCTCAAAACTTTCCAATCACGTTCTCACCGTAATCTTGAAAAAAACGTTGTTCCCAGGAAAGTAGTTCAGTGGCCTTCTTGTCCCGATAGGCAACAGAGGAGATCGAGGACCGGGAAACGCTGGCTGTCATGGCGGCAAGGAGTGAAAACGAAGGTGCGTCCGATGGGGAGACGTACATCGAGAAGTACACGCGTGGTGTGCTTCAGGTGGAGAACATTCTGAGCCTGGAACGGCTCCGGCAGGCAAGTGGCAGCCTCTGGGCGGGAAGAGCCTTCCCCGCAGGCGGGCGAGGATGAACGGGCCTAGCAGACACCTGCTCTCTACATCTGTGAGGGAAGGAACGCGAGCAGGCTCGTTTGACACAATAGTTACTTGGATGAACGAGTAACCAAGTGAAAATAATGACCACATTTTATTGAATGCCTCCTGCTTGTGCCTAAGTAATGTAGGTGCACTTTTTCATTTAATCTTCAAAACAACCCTGTGAGGTAAATATGGTTAATAATCCCCACTTGTAAATGAGATCATTGACAGTGACAGAAGTTAGCTAACTTGCCCAAGGTTATGCAGCTAGGCTGTGGCATAAGGTCGGACATAAGCCCAGGAAGCTTCAGTCCAGAGTCCACATGCGTAGCCACATGCTGTTACTGTCTCCCTGATTTTGGATCCAGGGTGACGCCTGTCAATAGCAGGACTCTCAGGACATGATCCAGTAGGTAGTGAGACCACACTGCAGGAGATGTCTGTCCACGGAAGCCATAGCTGAAGTTACAGAAAGCGTGTTTTCAGCAGCAAGAGGATGGATCCTGTTTTGCAAAAATCTTCTTTTGCAAAAATCCCACCTAAATAGCTACATGAGTAAAATACAGAATGTGAAAGTTGATTATAGTTTTGCAAATGAGATACATAGTTAGAGGTATTTCTATTGTTTTCCCTGCCCACCTCTCTAAAAAAATGCACATCAATCTCTTTTGTTTAGCAGTTTTCCTGATTTTATTTATGAGAAGTATTTTTGACAGATTAAGCAAAAGAAAAAAAATTAGTGGGTATAATAAAATCCCAGTTTCATAAATATGGGGGAAGAGAATGAAACTATTTTTATTTTTACATTTGTTAAATCTTTCACAATAAATATATGTCACTTTTGTTAGAGGAAAGAAAGTAATGTTATTTTCAAATTTACAGGCAGTCACCGTCAAAGAAGCCCTTTCCACCAAAGCACGGCACCTTCGGAGGAGCGTCAGCACCCCCAGCGTCCATACTGTGAGCACACCCTGCCAGGGGCTGCCCCGGGGGCTGGGGCAGGGCGTGGGGGGCAGCGCAGGTTGGGACTGGAGGGCAGGGTCCCAGATGGGAATGCAGCAGACAGTGTGATTGGCATCCCAAAGCCACACCTGCCGCTCTGTCCTGGAAGAGCACACCACAGAGCATGCTTATGGGTGATGTGACTGAGCCTTCAGTGGAATCCTGCGACTTTCCCTTCATAAAGTTATGTCCCTGGGATGTAAGTTCATAAGGAACTTCCCTGCGATGTAAATTGAGTGTGGTTGTCTTAAGGATGTAGAGTCAGCTAAGAGTCCTGGCTGCCAGGGCCACCAGCTGCTGCTCGTGGGTCAGGTTATGGGCCCTGTTCCAGCTGCTCTGGGGACTTTACTGCCCATCAGGGGGGGTGCCAGGCACCTCCATATAGACCCTCCCAGAGTCCCCAGTCATTCCTTGGACCATTTTGATGTTCTTCCTCAACCAGAAACCCAGTTTCTAGAAACCCCAATTGGCAAGCTGCTTCTGGAGGAGAAGGCACAGGAAGGCAGGACAGGGTGTGGTATGTGGACCCCTTCAAAGCAGTCCCTCAAGATCCTCCCAAGGAGAAGCATGGTATCATTTGCCTTCTGCTCTCCAGAACTGCCAGAGCATGATTAAGAACAGGATGAATGTGTATAAAGCATGTATAAAGGCCACAAAGCAAATCCAGCAAAACCCCGTAACCACTTTTGTACAGGTTACTTCTGACCACCGTGCAGTTACAAGTCGGCAATAAGATACTCATATAGTTTAAATGGAAAAAAGTCTCCTAATCAACTTCAGTAACAAAGAAGAGATCATAGTGGAAATTAGGTTGTATTTAGAATTAAATGATAGAAAATGGTGCCTGTGTCATTACTTGTGGAATGCAGTGAAAGTGATATGTCAGGGGAAGGTTAGCCTAAGTTCTCTATTATTCCATTTACACAGCAGAATACTAGACAATAGAGAAAATAAAAAGGTGAGAGCTACTATGAGGACATTCGTAGCTTATATATTAAAGAGGAAAAGTAAAAAAATAATGATGGAAACATCTATCTTAAAAAGTAAAGACTACCTGTGAAGTCCTGCCCCCATGCCACCAGACTGAGCCTAAGTCCCATCTAGACTCTAGACCTAACAACTGATCTCTACAGGGGACAGAGAAATATGCTAAATGACACAATACAGATTCAACTAGCAAAATCCAGACTGAGGGAAACTTTACAGGAAATATGACACTTAGAGAAAAGGGAAAACTCATAAATTAAAAGAGCTTAATGACATATCTCAAATAATTGCAGTGTAGGAGCTACATTGCAATTTGATCCTGATTTGGAATTAACTCTGAAAATGAGACATTTGAACACTGGATGTCTGTCTTTAAGGTGATAGCAGCATTGTGGTTATGGTTTTTAAAAAGGGAGAAGGATCTACTTAGTTTTTAGAGATTCACAGTGAAATATTTATGGATAAAGTTTTTTTAAATCAGAAGGAAATCAAAAAGTTTAAAAGAAAATAATAAGTACTTGAGCATAATGATAATCAAGTGAAGAAGGAAATAATAAAGACTAGAACAGAGGTGTATGAATAGAAAACAAACAATAGAAAGAACAAAGCTGAAAAGCAGAGTTTTAAAAAAGACTGGTCAGATCGACTGATTTCTAGTTAAGATTGGGGAACAAGAGAAAAATATGAGCGACAACACAAATATTATTGGAAATAAAAGGGCATATCATTACAGAAAGAACAGGGATTTAAACATCATAAGAGCAAACCATGAATAATGGTAACTCAGTAAGTAAAAGAGTTTAAGCAAAATGGAAATGTCATGCAAAAATTGAGTCAAAAAGAAATAGAAATTCTGAATACACTGACCACTATAAAGAAGGCCTAAACTTATGGAGAGATGGGTGTGTTCATCGGTGGGAATGTACAGTATCAAAAAATTGGCACATCTCCTTAAACTGATCTATAAATTCCCAACATAATTTCTTGTAGGATTAGACAAGCTGATTCTCAAGCCCCTGTGGAGGAGTAGAGCTGAAGTCACACACACATCATCCAGAGCCCAGAGATTCCACGCCTTGATGTATGCTCTAGAGAGTCTCACAGATACACAGGGTGTATTCAGAACTAAATGATGCTGAAATAGTGTACATGTCAATACCTGTAGAATGCAGCTACAGTGGTACTAAAGGGCAGTAACAACATTTGTTTCATCACAATTTATAATAGAAAAAATTAGAAGCAACCTAGATGTCCATCTGGAGTACAACAAATAAATGATTAGACTAAAGACGACCATGTATAGAAAGATATCACTTAAATGAATTATAAAACTATGCAGAATTCTACATATTGTTTATGTCTGTGTGTATGTATAAGTATATAAAACCCAAATGGGAATAATAAACCCCAGATGTAGGGCAATCATTACTCCTGGGGAGGGCAGAAAGAAAGAACGGGGGAGAAAGTCATATAGGCTTCAGCTGTATATGTGACATTATATTTCCTTATGTAAAAAACTTAAATAAAAGGTATGTTAAATATAGAAACCACATGGATAAAACCATTCTTGTCTTATAGGTCTCCTCCAGTCGACCAGACCTTTCTGGCTTTGATGAAGATGATAAGGTGTGTGCCTGTGGGATAGGGTATTAGCAGAATCTAAATCTGGAAAGTTAGGGTATCTTGGTGTTTTTAAAATCTCTGGTCTTCCCATCTCAATCTTAATGCAGATCACTTCTCCACATGCCCATTTCCAGGTTCAGATACTTCCTGGGAAGTCGCTGGGCACTGAGTGTGACATTGTTCCTTAGCAGGTGCTTTCCATACCAGAATAATACCACACATAATTGAGTATATGTGTGTATATGGGTCTAACTCAATAATCTAACTCTCAAAAATTATTTCAAATGGATAAAATTAGGGATGTAAAATTAGGGACATTTTGCAACATGATCTTGCTTATTAGCAAATGTTTCTTGAACATGTACGTAAGGGTGCTATGGACTGTGGTGGTTCAGAGAGTATAAACACGGATTATGTCCTCAAGACATTTAAAATCTAGTCCTGAGAAGTTGAAGTACATTTAAATAAGCTTGTATGATGCGTAAGAGGAGTTTCTCCCTTTAGTTACCAATATCTGGTGTCAGCTTGATAGTTTTAAATCTCAGGTATATGTGAAGTAACCACATCGCCTAGTTTGCCTGGGGAAGTCCCAGCCTATGCCTGCTACACCCAGGCAACATTTTTAATGGAAACATTTCACTCTGGAAAGTGTTTCAGTTTGGCCTTTAAATTATTTAGTCACCCTACCTACTTGGCACATTTATAAAAGTGGCCGCCTCTGGGGAGGGAGGAAGATGAATGGGGTTTCAAAGGGCTTCACTCTACGGGTAATGAGTTTATTAGATTTTGAACACATACAATGAAACATTAACATTAATTCACATTAGTGATACCATGGGTATGACACTATTTGTCATAGTATTCAACACTTTTCTGCATGTTTGAAGTATTTTATAATGAAAATAAAGAAGAATGCATACTGCCATTAAAAAATAGAAAAAACTAAAATCTGGGCTTCATTTTTATTTTAGAGGGTTTCAATTACAGTTAACCCCTCTTTTTTCCATATAGGGTTGGCCAGACAACCCATTAGACATGTCTGACTACAGCTGCAGTTACCAGGATGTAGCCTGTTATGGAACTTTACCCAGGGATTCACCTCGAAGGAGTAAAGAAGGTAGTGGTGGATTGGTTTTCTGTCTTAACTTTATGATTCTGAGGAAAAGCATGGGGGAAAACACATACACAGATGGCATATAATAGGATAGGAAGATGAAATTCTAGTTGGCTAGATGATCCAAAGCGGTCTTCTTGAATAGAACATGTCATGTTCACTTACTTGATTTCTTTATGCTTTATGTCCAATATATCGTCCAAATGATAATAATAGGCTTTTTGTGTAACACTAAAGAATTTTCAAATAATTTTTCCCCCACATCATTTTCTGAGTTTGAAGTCAGTTTGAGATACTTAAATCTTTTTACATTATGGTTAGACTTCATTCTTTACCAAAAGAATATCTACCTTTGTCATGTTTTTGTACTCAAAGGATTTTTTTAGGAGACCATGTCTCTGGTTCCTAAAGCAATTTCAGAGATGATAGCAGAAATGAGTTTGATCAGTGACGACATTATTCCCGGAATATATAATCTCCCAGTGCCCTGTGCACATCCAAAGAAAGGGACAGCATTCTTTGGATGTATAGATCAGCCCTGTTACCTTAGACCTTATATTTTACCTACTAAATGCCATTGCACCAGTGAATTGGGGAAAAAGAAAAGAGGAAAAGAGGACCATAAAGGTAGAAAATGAGCTAAAACAGGAAAGAACAGTTGTCCTTCCTTAGTTACATGGAGGAGGGTGGCTTGAGGGGAAAACAGGTCTGGCAAGAAAATCTACACATTATTCATTCTTTGAGTATTAATTGGACCTCTACTTGCTGTATGGAGTGAAAGATACAAAAGGTGCCATTCTAGATCTTCAAATCTAACTATAGAAATGAGAGACATAGAAAACGAGACATGAAGTGATGCAGGACCCGACTTCATGTAAAGGTGGTAAGGGCTCTGAGGAGTCCGAGAAACGGCATGATCTGGAATTGGTCTGGTATGTGGCCCCTTAAGCTGGGTCTTGAGAAGAAGGCAAAATATTTGGTTTCTGCTTTCTTTGATTCTGTCCAGCTCTTTGATGACTCTGTGACGTAGATACGTCTCTAGTCTTGCCTGCATGTCCTTGAATGCTTAGCCAAATATTAGCATATTGATCTCTTGTGCTGCCAGGTATTCCTGTGGCTAGCTGACCACCGTGCTTCCTTTGTGTGGGGTGAAGTTCTGCATGCCTGTAAACCGCGCCTTCTTGTCTTCCGCAGGTTGTACATCAGAGAATCCCCATGCCTTAACAGTCAGCCCTTTCAAAGCGTTCTCTCCTCAGCCACCAAAGTTTTTCAAACCCCTAATGCCTGTGAAGGAGGAGCATAAGAAAAGGATGGCCATTGAAGCAAGGCCTCTTCTGAGTCAGGAGGTAAATGCTTGGCTTGCGTGTCCTAAATGAGACAGAAGGGACTCCTTGTGCCTGTGCAGAAGGAGCAGTCTGCGTTAACAGGGCGCACGCAGACACGCAAGGCTTTATCGCTCCATGCTTCAACTCTGGGATACCTCTTTCTCGAGCACATAGGCCATGGTAGAATTTTTTTGTTGTCATTGCTGTTGTCTTCTTCGTGTTTATGACTTTTCTAAGTGTTTTCCTTTTATCCTTCAAGTGAGAAAGAGATGTTTCTTCCTAGGCGTTTTGAAACTAGAAAGGCTTTATTTTGTTTTAATTTCACAAAACCGAGAATGCTAACTGCTACAGAAGGTGTGTAGGCTTGTCAGATGTCATCAGCAGTTTAACTCCAGCCTGCAAAATTGCTGCCCCTCGCAGACGTAACGGAAGTGTTTGCAATGCTTTGCTAACTTGCATGTACTTAGCATGGATTTTGGCTGTCGTCGTCTCCTGTACATGATGCATCTGTGTGTCTTGACCTTTGCAGAGCATGCCTCCGTCGCAGGCACGTAACCCTGGCTGCATTGTGCCCTCAGGAAGCAATGGCAGCAGCGTGTCAGTAGAACACAATAGCAAATGTGACAAGAAGATTGTAAGTTCTGGACCCATTTCCGTCCTACTGCCTGGTGGTGGGTTTAAGGACCTTTCAAGGACAATCGTTCAAATATTTCAGAAGAAATTAAGATATGTGCTAGGTCTTTGCTTTTTTTAAAAAAATGTGACCATCGGTAATGAAATTTTGCACGAATGTGGCTGTGACCTATGATTTTCCTAAGGGTTCATTCTATTTTATTTATTTATTTAACTTAGTATAAATTTGTTTAGAAAAAGGAGAAAAGGCACTTTTAATGATTCTAGTCTTCTTAAGAGTGCAACAAGGAGATCGCTGTGACTAATACTGAATCTTTCTAATGTGCCTGTACATACTGCCCAGATTCTGAAGTTAACCTACCTAGAGGAATTATATTTACTTGGAGCAAGTAACCATGCATTTAGCTGTGGGTGTGTTTGAAAGCTTTTTTGTGTTGTCTGCTGTTGCCGAATTAGTCTGTAGTTTGTAGCCACAGTGCAGTTCATCCTTGCCCATTGTCAGCATTGCTACATCTCAGGGGGCCTTTTTTAATTTGCTCGTGAAAGGTGTTCCACCTTCCTTGGTGTCTCTTATCCTTGCAGGACGGTTTATCTGTGTTTGACCACAGGTAGGTCGAAACTACCTGTAAAACCTCATTCTCTGGTGGTTTTCAAATTACAAATTTGAGAAATTGTTTTTAAAACACTGTATACCAGGCACTTTGGATGATAAATGATGCCTCAGTTAAAAAAAAAGAAAACCCTGGAAACAGTTCTCTAATTTTGTATCTCAGCTGTCACTCCCTTGTAGTGTCGTAGGCTTTGAAAAAGTGATGCAGCTTGGAGCGAGAGGGGGCTGCTTGATGTTTACGTCTGCCCGCAGTCTGACCCATCCGAGGACAGAGTACAGAAGTTTGCTTTCCCAGCTACACCACATCAGTTCCATTTCAAAGGCTCATTACTGTGAGGTCCTGTAATAGTTCTAGAACATGCTGCTAATGCACATTGTGTGAAACTAACTAGAATGTAACCTGGATTTGCAGTTGGCCACTCACCTGCATGCCCAGGTGCCAGTGGGATCGAAGTGGATCATTCCTCCTGTCCTCTGAGGAAAGAAGAGAAGGTGCCATTTGCCCCTCCCCTCTCTATCCCTCTCACCAGCTTTGCATCTGTGTTCTCCCTGCCCCTCTATCCCAAAGTCCCTATCCCAGTTCCTGCTGGAGAAGAGGGTGGACATCAGCAGCTACCCCTTCCTCTCTCCAAATCTTATGAGCTGCTCAGTGACTTACTTGGCCTCCCCTGCTTAATTAATAAGGGCTGCAGCCTGGGCTCCACAGGCCCAGCTTTCTCATTCTCTGGCTCTCTGGCTGATCAGGCCTGTTTTGACATGGCATCTTCCACTGTGGTGCAGGGGCACTAAATTTATACCCATTTAACAGTATCATTTGGTAGAACACAGCACTATTAGTGCCCCTTCTGGGCTGCCCAGCAGATAGTTTCATTGTCCACGTTTTCCCTCCTAGTTATTTTCTTTATTTTCCTTTCAATATTTTCAAGTAAAACTCATCTCAGAACTTAGCTAGCAGAGAGTTGGACAGAACCAGACTCTCTTGACCCGGGACGTCTGAAGCAGCATGTAGACCATGTGACTGGACCCATCAAGGACACAGCCCGCTAAGGAGGGCTGGATGGCCCCATTGTTCTTACTGGGCTCTTGCTAGGGAGCTCTGCCACGGCTCTCCTTCAAAATCTGGCTCGAAAAAGCAAAACAAAAGCAAAAATTTTTTACAAAAAAAAGAAAAAATGTCTGGCTTAGTGAGTACTCTTTCTCTGAAATCACTGAACTGTTTATTTCAGATAGCAGCTTTGTCTGGGTGTCCTGGTTGATTTTAGGGGTACAGTGTTATTTGCTTGATCTGAGGTTCTTCTGAGAAGTTAATTTTATTTCTCATCCTATAAATGGACATAAACTGTTTTTATTGCTTTGTTCCTTATTCACTTCCTTTTCCACTCTAGAAAAATCAGAGGGTGAATCAGTGGTTCAATCTGATCAAGGGAGTTTGAAATCATTTTTGAGAAGCAGTATCAAGACATTGTTCCTTTTACTTTTTAGCCTATCTAATTACCAAAATAACCTGTAATTTCACAGACATTATAGTAAATATAGCTTTGCTTGACTTTAAAGCAGTATTGTGTTGTCTGACCAAGTTGGGTAGATACACAAATATACTTAATGTCTTGTATAAGTAAGATAAAAGACAACAATATGCCTTTGGAGTCTCTCTCTTTAAGTCAAGTAGAAGAACAGAAAGGTCTTTTCTCCCTCTCTTAGGTCTTGCGTAGAGAGCATATAGTTTATTTCTCTCATTTTACAGAAGAAACAAAAGACTTGTTCAGTGACATGCCCACAGTACCCCAGTTAATGAGAATATAAGAACAAAGGCCCCATCCCTCAGCAAAACTAGGCCGAACCCAATGAATCCAGGTGCTCCCAAAGGTAGAGCAGTTTCAGTTGCTCTGCTGCTGTTCTCGAAATGGGCAGCCCACCCCATAGTCCCATGGACAGAGGTACTGGGGCCCCTCTGCCGATAGAGTCCATCTGAAAGCAGAGACCTTCTCTGATGGTCGAAAGTCACAGCTTTAATGTGGATTTTGATCCCATCTGAAAATCAAGTGTTTTGTCTATAGGTAAATATCAGCTGCATAAACTAACTCACAAAAATCTGATCCTAAAGACTGTAGCTGTAGAGAAGCTCGAGAACTTGACTCCACGCTCTGCTTTTAGGTAGGGTTTTAATTCTTTTTGTCCTTAAGACATGGTAGGAAGGTGCTTAGATCAGGTTCCTATAAAATATGGTGATAAATAATATTTGGAATAACAAGTCTAACCAAATGCTCTTTACATGCAGTTTAAGCCAAGTAAGCCCTCTCTTTTCTCCTTGGAGGCAATAATTTGTTAAACTGTCAGTCACCTTTTACATGTTGTTAGAAAGTGTTTAATCTCTACTCATTTTCTTTTTTCTGGAGTTAGCGGTCCCTACTCCTGTAGCCTTTCTCTTTGCATCAGCCCCTGACCCTGGTCACACCCCAGGTGCATGTCTGTGTACTGATCCTGGGTGGAACTTAACCTCTTGGGGTTTTGTAGATGCTTCAGTTTTTACTCAAGTCATTCTAATCCTTTAGAAATAATTTTTTATCCCTGAGAATTTGATAAATGTGTACCTATTTCTGCACACTGAACTCATGATTGACAATTTCACTCAGCAAAGTTGGTTAGGAGCACAACAGGCATTCAGCCTTCAGAAATAACTTCAGGCATAAAAAGGGCTCCAAATTACTGATTTCCATATTCAAATTTGGTTTTCCTTGTACAACTAAGCTTTGTAGTAATAAATTTCCATCAGGGACTCTTGGACTTGGGAATTAACGGTTGTCAGTTTACATGAAAAGGAAATATCATAGAAACACTTGAAATTCAATCTTGAGTCAAGTAGAAAATCTAGAAAATATAGCCAAAGGCTACTGATTCAGACAGTCTGTCCGATCTATGTTTGTTGACAACTATTTCCCCCAGGGCCAAGGAAATAATCCTCTACCCCACACCCCTTTTTAATAGTGATACTTAATTTAGAATGCAGCTGAAGGTAAGATGGTAGGATTAGTGTTGCCAAAATTTTTGCTTTGCTAATTTCTGGAAATTTATCACTGATATTTGATATGCACTTTGATTAAGAGCTAAAGAATTAAGACTACTGATGCCTTTAAATGATTTATATTCAAGTTATTTTAAAACTAAGAAGCACTGAAGAGCATTAAGCTATGTTTTAGGTTTAGCATCTTATGAGATACAAAGGATAGTATTACTGTAAGATTCAGTAGATGAAATTTATGTGCTCTATGAACTACCCCCTGCCATATCACTGGAGCATGGGACTCTTCCTCCCCCACCTGATCCTCTTTCCCCTTCCGCCTCTCTGATCCCCTCTCTTGAAATAACACTTTAATGTGCAAGGTTAATGTTTTGTTTCAGGTCTTTACAATCACCCTGTGGTTACACTGAATGAACTTCCATCCATCCAAGCAGGACGGTTCTTTAAGGGCAAGGACCCAGAGTCCTAACGCCCTGAGGGCAGGGGCCATCCATGCCTGTTTTTGCTCAACATTGGTATTCCCAGTTCTTAGGACAATGGCTTAATGAATATTTGTTGAATGAAGGTCTTGTTTTAAAAGAGAAAAGGAATATTTACAAAGTCATTAGGTGTTTATGGGGTCAATTAGAAATGATTAGTTAGTAGTACCATTTATTTTATTTGAACATAAAATATCCATATTTTACATTGCTTTCCACCAGATATGAAAGAATCATTCATTCAGAGAGAGATTGGGTTGTTGATAAACACCCACTTTTGCATATTTACCAATCTTTATAAACCAAATTCAAACATTATTTGATGAAGGAGATTTTCATTTAAATCTCACATTCTTCCTCCCCTTTTTGCAAATCCTCTAGCCATGTTTCTCAAACACCCTAGGTAACTGTCATGTTGATTGTATCTTACTGCTTTACAACATTTTATATACTACTGAGAATGGGTGCTGAAATTGTGTTCTTTGACCTTTTGCTGTTGGGGTCTTTATTTTGCTGTTGGGCCCTCTTTCCCCATAAAATAGCTCTTTCACAGATAACCTGACGTATCTGCACTTGGTCTCCAAAGTGAGGATTGTTAAGAGCAAATGAAGCAGCAACTTCTCTGTCTGCCTCTGGCTGTCCCTCTACTGGCTTAATTTAAAATGGGAGAACACCACAACTGAGCACTGATCATGAATAACTAATTACAAGTCCCCGGCACTTCAGTTCCATCCTTCTTTTAAATCAGGGAAGCAAAGGTTTCTAATTAGCATGAAGTGAGCACAGAAGACGTAAATGTGCTTCATTTAGATGATAGGGGTTCCACTCACAGATCTCTGAGGAAAATGTGTCTGTGTCCAAACTGATGACAAGATTTGACCAAAACCAGAAAGGAAAAAACAGAACACATGAACTGGACCGCCTTTAATAGCACTGTATTTACAGTTTGTGTTCAGCCATGCAGCTGCTGTGGGAAACTAATGACCGGCTTTACTTCACTTCTGTAGGACTCTGAGGAGGAGGAAAGTGATCTGGAGGCTCTGAACAGGAGGCTGATAAGTTCACAGCCTTATGTACCTGTGGAGTTCGCCGACTTCAGTGTTTACAATGCCACCTTGGAGAACAGGGAGTGGTTCTCTTCTAAAGTAGATTTGACGAACTCAAGGGCCTTGGAGAAAGAAGTGTCCCGTAGCCCTACCACCAGCAGTATTACCAGCGGCTACTTTTCCCACAGTGCCTCCAGTGCCACCCTGTCTGACATGGTGGTCCCTTCTAGTGACAGCTCAGATCAGCTCGCCATTCAGGCGAAGGACGCAGACCCCAGCGAGCATTCCGGACTGTCGCCTGTGCATGAGTTCAGACCATCCTCAAACAGAGAGTCAGCAGAACTAGAAAGAGGCTTGGCGAAGGATAAGGTAATCATGGTGCCGCTCAAGGAAAACAGTGCCTTAGCCAAAGGGGGCCCACCTTCCCAAAGCACCCCGGAGCAGAACTCCAGAATGCTCTGCAGGACTGGCTCATGTCCAGAGCGAGAGGCCCACTCCAGCAAAAATGGCCCGCCAGCCCCGGAGTTCTGCCCCAGGGAGGTGGCTGTAGAACACACCACCACCATCCTGGAGGACCATTCCTTCACAGAGTTTATGGGTGTGTCAGATGGGGAAGATTTTGACGGTCTGACAGATTCCTCTGTCGGAGGACTTCCAAGCAGGAGGCCCCTCCCAGGTGAGATGGACAGTAAGAGTGTCTCAGCTGGGCCCCAGGACCCCGGCCAGCTGCGTCCCTCAGCAGAGTGACCAGGTAATATATTCCGGAGGCAGTCCTTTAGGCTCTGTGCTATCACGGAGCCTCACTGCACCAACCCCAGAGGCCCTTCCTCACAGGGACTTGGTAGGAAAGATCCATCCAGATGTTTCTGACAGGAAAGATGGGCCCCCTGGGGAGCAAGCTCACATGCTGCGCAGCTGGCTCTCTGCGGGGAAGCAGGTCTGTAAGTCTGCTTGCAGAGTTTCAGAGTAGATTCTGTGAACTACAGAGGACCAGTGGCTTTTCTAACTGGCATGGGGTTGGTGCTGAAGCAAGCATTTACTTGGATAAGAATCAGTTTTATATCATCCCTGAAACACTTCATTACTGGCTACCACCAGGTGTTCTGGTAGCATCTACTATATTTCATCAAATCTGTGATTCCTTTAATTATTAGATACACCGTTATTTTACAAATCATTAAGAAAAAACACTTCCAATTAAATCATATCATATCAGCAATTGTCAGAAACATCCCAGTTTCAGAGATGTTCAAATGTAAGGCGGAAACAGGCAGCACAGAGTTGATAAAACACAGTCATTTGGTGCCAGTGGGTAAAAATGCGTTTCGGGGAAGTACAGGTGAATTCCTGGGGCGAGCCAAGTTTGGCCTTTGGAAGCTGCCCAGATTAGTTTATCATAATGTTTAATTTTCATATTGGAACAAAATGGATTTCTGCTAACATCCTAAGGAAAATAGCAAATTTTATCAACAAGAGATTATCTGCTGCTGAGCGCCTGGGTGCCATTACTTCTTCCCACTCATGGTAACGGTTTTGGTCCCCCGCCCCAACCGCAGCTCCGTGGGGCACGGAGGGCCAAGGACTTGGCGAGACGGGGCTGACAGAGCTGGAAAGGGGCCGGGTGACGGAGAAGCTCATCACGCGCCTTCTGGTTGGGTAGCTCCCCCCACCACCCCGGCCCACCAGGCTTTACACCCTGCTCTCCACACTCGCCCTAAGAATCTCAGCGGGCGGCCACCTCAGCGGGTGCTCACAGCATGCTGCTCACGGAGGCGGCAGGAGTCTAAACACTGATCTCTTACAATCAGGAAAAAGCTTCTTTCCACGACCTGAGAACAATGTTCACTCACTACTGTTCCTGCAAACTGAACCCTCGGCTATGTGGCCCACGGAGGGAGGAGGGACGAGAGCCCTGCCTCTTGTTCCATTGGCTGGATTATCCAGACCCAACAAACAGGAACAGGGAATGGTTTTTGCTTTTGAAAGTCTCGAGAATAGCATGTCCCTGCCAGAGGTCTTGTTTTAAGTGGAATGCACAAAAATGTTTGTTGTACCAGGATAATGTAGGGTTATAGTGATTTCTTTCTGTTTTTAAAAAAAAACTGCTTTAGTATTTTGGTTAAATTGGTTTTGTTTTGACAGTGTTAAATTTGAAAACTTTTTAGGCCCTGAAGTACTCTAAAAACAGAAATAGTTTTTTACTTTAACTCTCGATCTTGCTGTCATTACTTTCCCTAGAGGCTTTGCCCTGGGGCTGGGTTTCTCCTTTGTATAAATATATCAATTGTATAAATTTATAGTATAAATTCTAGAACTGGATTCCACAACAGACTGGATGCTATGGGTCCCTGTAGGAAGAGCGCCTGTGTGGGGTTGGCATGGGTGGATGTGGTCTGGCTGAGGGTGGTCCCTGCAGGTGGGGAGGGAAGCTGGAGACAGGTGCTTGAACTCACCTCCTCTGCATTCCAGGGGAGCTCCTCTGCATGGTGAAAGGCAGCAAGCGCCTCCTCCCCAGGCCCTGGGCCCTGGCATCTTCCTGCGGCCGCCTTGCGAAAGCACCACCCCCATCTTTACAACATGCTGCAGCCCAGCCAGAGCTCAGACCAGCACTCGGAAGCCACGGGCTTCCTGGGCCACCTCCTTTCCTCTCCCGTGTTGGGAGAAGCAGCACTTTGTCACTCGGGTGAAATCAGCAGCCTCTGCTTTTCTAGAAAGCCAGGGAACCGAAAATCCTAGATCAATTAAGTGGCAGTATTTTTGTTTGCACTTACTACACACTCCCACTGTGTAGAAACCTCCACAGATTAAAACAAACTTTATTCTTGTACATTTTTAATTAGTTCTTACTGCAGAATCTGGAGTCGAAGCTCTAATTTTTTTTATAAATAATATATATTATGTATATGAAATTGTATCTATAGAGTATCTGTTGGGAGACAGACAAGACTGCACACTAAAATGCAGATGAAAGTGGTTTGTAGAAAATCGTAAGGTACTGGACTTTGTTACAAAGCAGCTTGGGTGATCTCTTAACACACGAGCAGATGAAAAAGATTTAATGCCTGAGAATGAGGTTGCAAACCTGTTTGCAGAAAAGGTTACAGAATGCTGTTCTTTAAAACCAAAGAACTTACATCAGACTGAGTGCTTTTGCTGTCCACTCGATTTACGTGTACATATGCGTTCGACTGCAGCTTGGTGCCATGCGCCCCTCGGCCACCAGGCCATGTGCTGCGGCTCTCTGTCCCCCGTTCATAAGCACACTGACAACTCTCACAGCTCTATTCTTTGGTCTTCCGCCTGGCCCGCCACCTGCTGACTTGATGATGTATTGTAACGGTTGACAGTGAGTGGGGCTCGGACTCCAGCATTCCTTGTACCTCGGTGCAGCCCCGCCAGACGGGTGGAAGGCAGAGAGCAGTATTACTCTAAGGAAACACAAGGACATCCCGAGAGCTGGGTTCGGTTGGGGGTGGGACGGGGAGGCGGGTGTTGATTTCTGTCTTTCTGTGGATTTGGTTCGGGTTGGTAGGTTTCATTGTGGTGTGGTGTGGTGTGGTTTTGCTGTTGTTATTTTACTTAAATTCTGGAAAATGCTGAAGAGATTGAATGAGCTATGAAGTTCACGGGCGCCCACTTCACCGTGTTTGTGGGAGATGATTGAATACAGGTGACCCTGATGTCTGTGTCTTCATTTATGAAATTCTCCTACTGATGGAGATGCTGAAGGATCATGTGTGGGGAAACTTTTACAAAACTCCTTTATGTACCTGTTCTGTAGATGCCTGTACGATTAATCGGTGTGGGTGTACAGCAATAAATGAGAGAGAGAGAGAGAGTGTACAGCCTGCTGTACCTTTTTTTCTTTTAAGTTCTTAGCATCAGTAAATGAGTAAGATATTGGAGACTTTAATGAGAAGCTGCTGTTCCTGATTTTTGTGTATAGTGAGCTGACTGTGGTATTTTACTATTGTCTGTTTAAAAAAACTGTAATTTATATCCCCTTTCAACTTATTGTATTTAATTGGTACAGATTTTGTGTGTTTTAGAATACAAACTGTCTAATTCAGATTTTAAAACATCATTCGTTTGTCTTCACTAACTCTGCCATTCTGCCGTATTGGTGTGTGTGCCTGTCCTGGTAGCTTAAACACTAATATCCCAGCCGGCATTCATGGAGGGCTTCTGTGTACCAGCCAGAGTTCCCCACATTTGATATTGATCATCTTGCCATAGGGGCGGTTGCTCTTCAGTGTTTGACGAATGGAAAACAGAAGGACAGGTTAATGAGGAAGAGGGTGGCAGAGCTGTGGTTCGGCGCGTGCTTCCATCAGGTGCCCCTCTACGTCTGTGTCTGGTGATATGTCACAGAGGGGCAGGCACCTTGAAGGGAGCACAAGGGTGGTGGTGAGAGCCCCAGGTCCAGCCTGACCACCACTGGTGCGGGGCATCAGCACAGAGAGGACATGGCGTGTCATATGTCTTCATGGTGCTCAGACAAACCCAGAGCAGGCAGCACTGCCCTGCCACCCGTGAAATCGCGGCTGAAGGGAGCTTAGTATGAAAGGTTTACCTAGGAACTATAGAGAGAATCTCGCATTACAGAGTCTTCTCAGAGAAAATCAGAAGCCTCAAGAGATAATTAAATCTAGCCACTCAGGACAAAGAGTGTCTTAAGGAGACTTTCAGGAGAAAGTAGGGGGACTCCAAATCGTTTGAATTCTATAAAATGGGATTGGGGAGTACAGCAGCTATTTAATATTTAAATAAAGGGAAGCACAGAGAGTTCATGCCCAAGTGAGTAAACAACCACTCCCTTCCCTAGCCAGAGACCCATGTGCACAGGCCCAGAACTGGTCTGGGACGCATGGGGTAGTTAAATACAGGCATGTGCTTAACAGTTAATTCATAAGTACAGTTTTACTAGTTTTACCACACCTGTTTATAGTTATTTGGACATGTATGTTATCACTGCAAAAATTTAACTTTATTTCTAGGGCACCAACTTATGGGAAAAATAACTGTTCATAAAAGTACCTTTAGGGTTAGGTAAGGGCAAGATACTGCCCTCTACTAAATCCTCTTCCTTTAGCCGATGCTCATTTTGAAAATTACAGTATTTGAGCTTGAGAACTATATAAGGAAAAATGACAACTAATGACATGATTAATCTTTATTTTTTTAAAAGGAAAAGCTTCCTGGTCATATAAGTAAAAAGCCTTGAAAGAAGGTGTAATTGAATAAGACTCCTTGCTTTTTAGGACCAAGAGTTAAAAACAGAAAAGGATGCTACTGGTATACCATCATTTGAGATTTTTGAATTCAGCCTTGAACTTAGTACAGTAATGCTAGCACAAGTGTCTTTTTGTAATGCCAAGCCTACCTCCTAACAGAAAAACAGCAAAAATGCAAGCTGTAAAATATAGTAGTTCACCTCAGATTTTCTCCTAACCTGGAGGAAAGGCAGTCTTCCCCAGTGCCTACAGCACCCTGCTGGTGGGGATCCTGGAATGAGAGACTCCATGCAGATGCCAGGAGGTGAGCTCTGCCCTTTATTACGTAGTGAACTGGGGCTGACAGAAGTGAGAACAAAATAAAAATCTTAAACTTAACCTGCTTTTCATTTGTTTCTAATCCCCTGAAGTGAGGGGAAAGATTATCGTTAATTTGAGTGCCACTTAATGGTCTTTTTTCTCCTGGGTACAGTGAGTTAATTTAAGTTAAAATAAAATTTAAGTCTATTTTTCAGATGTTTGGGGACACACGCTTACCTCAGTGTACTCTTGGAAAAGCAGTGATCTTCCCCCCAACGGGGCTCGCTGGGTGCCTGTAGCATTGCATGTAGTTCTCGGAATGCTGTAGCTCAGGAAGGCGTTCAGTGTGTCGTCCCTGGGACCTGAGCCCAGCTGGCAGCAGCCACTGTCTTGGAGCTTAGGTTTCTTCAGGGCCACATCACCCCTGAGAAAGGAACTGCTGAATCCTTATGCGACCCGATGCATGAAGACAGCGAGAGGCTGATAATAGAACAATGAATGTTTTTCAAAGAAAAAGGTAAGTTTTGAAACTGGAGTCTTTGGAGGAAGATCAACTTGAAGAGGGGAAAAAAGGTCCAGTTTGGTTTTCGAGGCGGGCAAGCCAATGTGACCCAGTCGCAGTCCCTAAAACACTTGTAACTAGATTTTAAAGCTGAAGAACATTGTGTTTATAACAGCTTTAAACAGTTACTTTGGGCCTCGATTTCCTAAGTGTCTGCCTGAACCACACACAGAGATGTTCTCACCTGTTACTGCTTGCATAGTCTAGCACGGGTTCTTGGGAATATCACAGCAGAGCTGACGTGTTTTTCTTTGATTACAAGTCTTAAGAAAATAGATCTGAGCCAAAAGCCACACCGCCATGTCCTCAGTCATCCTTGTTGAATTTGAATCACGCTTGTTTAGTGTAAGGCAATCACAAATAAGCCAGAGTCAGAATACTTGGCCGCAGCGACTGCCCAGAGAAAAGCAATTCACGGAGAACAAGGATAGAAGATCTAACGTCAGTGCCACTGGTGTCGGGCTGTCTTAGTGATGTGAGAATGCCACTTTACCCACAGTTCTTTGGTCCTTTTATATGTAGAGGTATAGATTTGTGAGAGAGCTAGTGTATCAGTCATCCATTGCAGCAAAATGAATTACCCTTAAGCTCAGCAGCTTAAAACAGCAAACATTTGTTATACAATTGCTGTGGGTCCAGAATTCAGGAGCAGGCAGTTCTAGGTCGTTCTGGCTGCAGTTGCCCACGGGGTTGCTGCCTGTGTCAGCCAGGGCTGCAGGCATCTGAAGGCTTCACAGGACCTGGGTGGGCCCACTTGTGGGGTGGTCCACTCACACAGCTGGCAAGCTGGTAGCTCCTCACCCACAGACCTCTCCATGCGGCTCCAGTGTCCTCACGACATGGCGGTTGGCTTCCCCAGAGGGGTCGGTCCTAGAGAGCAAATGAGTCACAATGCCTTTTATGACCTAGTCTCAGAAATCACCCTTTGAATGTGGTCACCGCTACCATATTCTACTCACTGCAAGTGAGTCTCTAGTCCAGCCCCTACTGAAGGGGAGGGAATTAGGCCTTTCATTTTGAAAACAGGAATATTTAAGAATTTGTAGACGTACAGTTAACCCCTGAACAACATGGGATTTAAGAGCACCGACCCTCAATGCAGCTGAAAATGCACATATACTTTTTGATTCCCCCAAACCTTAACCACTAATAACCTACTGTTGACCAGAGGCCTTAACAGTAACATAACACATAGTTTGTATGTTACATGTATTATATACTGTATTCTTACAATGAAGTAGGGAAGAGAAAATGATTTTTCAAATTGTTGCAAATCTCCAAAAATATTTTAAATACATTGATTGAAAAAAAATCTGTGTGTTAGTGGATCCACGCAGTTCAAACCTTTGTTGTCCAAATGTAACAATTTTAAAACCACCATAACTAGTTAGGAGTTACATGGTTGAGGGCATGCCGAACGAAGCAAAGCTAACTGAAACCGAGGAGTGACTATAGGAATCCAACGCTTATTTATAAACAGGGTCAAAACAAAAGCCACATTTCCATGGAATAAAAAGATACTAATAAAAAAGTGAAAATACTAGGATTATCTAAATGAGTGTTGCACTGATAAACTGCACTAATATTCCTGGTTCTGGCCAATGATCAGAAACAGTAGTGCTTCTGTTTGTAGTTACATTTTCACACTTGATTCTTTGCAGATTTGTTCCATTAGAGGCACAAGCTCATGAATATATTTGATGGCTTTGCTCAAAATAGGAAATGAATCTTAGGAAGTTCAAACACATCTTCACTTATTAAGGTAGGCAATGTGAATGATAAGGTTTAGACATAAAACTGCCAACAAATGAAGTTTAGGAATATAGGATTTTTTTTTTTTGCTAAAAATATTGACAGGATTATTTTATCATTAAAATGTGAGATATATCCAAATGTTTGGAAATAAGCAAAAGGAGTTCAAAGCTCTTGAAAATGAAACTTTAAATCAAAAATAAGATAATTGGAAAAAGAAATTTAAAGGGATTTATAAAAGAGTTTAAAAACTAAAACATTTTAACATGAAAAGTAAGCTAACAAAAAACGGTGCAGATATGTAAAAAAGGATCCTGGACAGTTTCTCCCAGTTTAAAATTAGACTTTATCAGGTTAAATAGTCAACTCAAACAGCCTTAGGGCTCTGCTCCCCCCACCCCTGCGCCCCCCCAGGGCAGGTCTGGAAGACATCGGGGGTTGGGGGAGGGGGTGGTCCTGCCCCGGATGGGAGCCTGTGATCTGCTGCCACCTGCTGACCTCTGGTTGAGGAGTCACTTTTCTCATTCAAGTTTTGGGCAAAAATCTCTGTCCTGGCTTCATCCCCCGCTGAGGTCAGTGACGGTCTGTCCTCTGGGAAACTTTTTGCGGGCAGTTGCTCCCAGCGAACTTGGCAACCCCCCTCTGCTGAGCACGCTGTCCCGCCGGCCACACTAGTGCAGGGGAGGCTCGGCTTCCGGCCGGATCTGCGCTGCCCCCCCGCCCCCCGCAACTCCTCCCCTGGCGCTTCCTTCCACGCGCTGCAAATATGGACAGTGACAGTGACTCAATTCTCGCCTCTCTCCCGCGTCATTCACGGGGGCTTGCAGGGACTCATCCACGCCCTGAGACCAGCGGAGTGCTTTCTGGAGCCGTCTGTCTATTCCCTCTGTCCTGCCAACGTGCCTGGGAGGACACCAGCAAGAAGCAGCAGAGCCTTGGCCTGGGCAGTCGCAAATTCTCTCTCGAACTCTCTTAGCCTCTAATGGTTTTCCTAATGCCTTACTCCAGACCGAGACACCGGGACCGGGTCTCCTCTTATGGAGCATGAAGCATCCTGCCTCGGAATCTGTCTCTACTCTCGTCCCCTCTCCTGATTCCTCCTTTCTGCTTCCCTTCCTGCCTCACAGGAACCGCTTTATACCGTAAAGCCCTTCTCTCTATGCTCTGGCTTATCACAACATGCTCAGAGCTCCACGCCTTGCTGTGAATATATATAAGAAGGCATTGGGAATTAAGAAAACTATTTTCTCATTCAACAAAACACAGCTCTCAAGATTATTACCTTCGTGATGTCTGAAAGCCAAGCTGTGTCGTTCAAGACAGTACCCACCCACCCATGAAGGCAGGCCAGCTGTTGACACAAAGAGGGTCACATGATCTGTAGGCAGGAAAGACAGGTGTTCAGTACCACCAAATATCCCCCATCGTGTCACTGTTAACATATTAAGTGTAAAGGACTTCCTCGTGTTGTCTCCCAAAGCATTTAACCCTTTGAGGTAGGTACTGCCATTACCTTCAGTTTGTAAAGGAGGAAACTGAGTCTTAGAGAGGTTAAGGCTTGTCAAGGTCATACAGGCCAGGAGATGGAGATGAGCTTCAAATCCATGAAGACTTCTAAGCAGACTGCTAGTCTCTAAAGCAGCTTCAGAAGAACTGGGCAGTGGCTGAAAGCTATCCTTACCTCTTAGCCTTTGGGTTTCCAGCGGAGAAGGGGACCTGGGGGCAGTGGTCTTCCTCCTTGCTCCTGGTCAGCCTGACGCTTTGCTGTCTGCACGTCCTTCAGATGGGGATCTCCAGCCTCTGAGGTGATGAAACGTAGTTCTCACTCACAGGTGGGAGCATCGCTGCTAACAGATTCTGTAAAGAGAGAAGTTGTATCATTCTTCAACAAAACCCAAAACTTGAAATAAATAAACTTACTCAAATCAAAAAGTAAGAATAAGGAGGTGCGGAACTCCCAACTCAGTAAGTGTGAGCTGCACAGTGACCTCTTTCTAAAGAGGAAGGAAAAGGAGAAAAAGAGTCACTTCACAGTGCAGAAACCTGACAAACACTATCAGCGTCACAGCCAGGCGATCAAGGTGGACACGAGCAGTGATGAGCCATGTTGACAGTCTGTACCCCGGGCACCCTGCGATGGAAACAGCACCCGTGGGCTTCCTCCCCTAAGTCCATAGCCCCAAGTCTGGTCATGAGAAAAACAGATGAATTCCTGTGGAGGGACACCTGTAACATACCTTACCATACTTCTCGAAGCCGTCAAGGTAAAACAAGTTAGATTATCTTAGCCAAGAGGAGCTTAAGAGGACATGACAGCTACATGTGACGTGAGACCCTGGATGTGTTCCTGGAAGAGAAGAAGGAATCACGTACATCTGTATATATTCCATCTGACAGGTAACTTCCGAGAGCTGCTGTGTCCTGGGCCTGCAGGAAGCAAGGGCAGGCAGGCTGGGTCACACTCTCACTGGCCTCAGGGCAGCGCTGGCAGTGAGGGGGAAACAAACTAGCAGCACAGAGACAAACACATGACTCAGTTATGGCACTTACAGGTGGTACAAAGGAAAAGTATAGTGTATTATGATCATGAGTAAGAAGAGGAACCCAAACTAGTCTGAGGGATTATCAAAGGCTCTCTCTAAGGAATTTATGTTTGAGCCAAGGCCTAAAGTCTACTAGGAGGTGGCCTGGGGAACAGAAGGGGAGTAGACTCCAAATGCTGAGATCAATTTTAAGACTCACATAACCCGGAAGATGGTATGCTCTGAACTGGCTCACTGCAGACAGTATGAAGCATTGCCATAAAATAGGAGTTGGAATGATAAGTGGCTATCAGTGTACAGATCAATGAATGGAAGCTCTCAGGGAAAAACTAAACTTGCCTTTCACAACCCACATTTTCAAGCAATCAGAGCTGTCCTAGGAGGTGAGACCATAGGAGTGCCAGCCATCTCCTCCCGTCACTCCTGAAAACAAGGTAACACTTCTGATTGGGAAATTTCCCTCAGTTATCTCTGGAGCTAAGTAATAATACAGGTGGATATTATGAGTTACTTGAAAGAGAAACTCTTACGGGAGATTATCACTGTTTTTGGGCCGATTAAACTCAGGATCAATAACCCAAGCACCAATATAAAGGCTCCTCCTTGAAGTACAGGAAAAATCTGGGCAGAGCTAATTGGAGTGAAGTGGCCATTTAGACACCAAATGTATTCTGCTTGAGGCATGGGAGGCAGTATAACTTAATGGGTCTGAAGTCAGAAAGAACTGAGTTCAAAACCTGGTTCTAATACTTCACACTTTGTCAAATGAACTTAGGCAAGCTATTTAAGTTCTCTAAGCCTCAATTTCCTTATCTGTAAAAGGGGGCAATACCACATACTTTACCGAATGGCGTGAACGAGATGCTGGGGGAGCCTGCTCAGGGGGCAGAGGGCATGTGAGTCCTCTCCTCGCCTCTTCATCCTGCTGCCGTCAGTCCTTTGTGGCCACTAAGGAGACAGAAAACATTAGAAGGAATAATAAGAACTGTAAAAATTACTCAATGGAAACAAATAAAAACACACCCCAAAGAGGGTCAAACAGTGGGATTTAAGTCAGGAGATAGCATTCTATCATAAAGTCACAAAGTTGCGACTTTGAGAATATAAACTCTGCTTTCTGGGCCTTGGTTTCCTATAATAAAACACATCAGTAACTCAATAAAAACCAGTGAATTAATTACAGAATGTAAAAAATGATCTGCAACTGGACAAACCACCTCAAAGAGCAAGGTCTCTGTCTAAAGTAAAAAATATGTAAAACAACACAGGGATCAAGGGACAACCACCTCTTCAGCCAAGAGGCACCTGCTGCTGAGATTTGCTGATGGAGCCTCCTGAAGAATCAGGCCCACCCAGGCCGAGTCCGGCGCTGCCCGAGAGCTCCCGGAGGGGCAGCGAGCAGCCAGAGGGAAGCCCTCCCCAGGGTGGCTCTCCTCCTCCCAACTCCCACTCAGGGACGAGCTGTCGCCAGCCAGGACCTCTCTGCACCCCTCAGGAGGCATGGAGCTCCATTTCCGGAGGTGAGAGAGCCCGACTGGAACCACACGTCTAGGAGAAGTTGAAGAACTGCCTCGCCCATTAGTCCTGGGACTGGTCAAGCAGAACTTCATAGTTCCTTTCAACCTGTGATGTCTGGTTTCTTTTATCCTTAATTCTATCCTATACCGACCTTTCAGGAAAAAATTACATCCTGCTCAGGAAACTCGTGTCCCTTATTTACGGCTCTAGCAGAGTGCTTGGCAGACAGTTGGCATCTCTTGTATTTCTTGACCAATCAGCTTTGAAGAGATAACTGCTGCTTAACCAACTCGAAAGGAAAAGATGTATTTCTCAATCATCTGAACGTGGAGTGAGATAGCCAGTGTAAATGTGCTCTCCTGAAAGCGAGGAATTATTGGATGCTGCCTGGGCTACACTCACTTCTCTGCTTCCTGTTCAACCTGCCCAGCTCCCTCTGTTGTCAAGCCCTCAGCTGTGTTGTGAACGTGGAGTAGTATTCTGATGTCCTAATAATACATGACTTTGTGCTGAGTCAAGTCAATAAACAGAGTTGACTTTTATAAAGATCAAAAACCATCTTAGGGGGTGAGTCTTTCCAAACATTTCTTGTGAATGATGTTCAGGGAGGGTGTCTATTTCCCCTCTCTAGGAGGTGATCCTTTCAGGGTGCCAGTTTAGCTCAGCATGCCTAACCTAATTTTGGAATCAAACAGGCCAATGATACAGCCAGCCTAACACATCCTACCTAACCAAACTCACCTTTTTAAAAAATGGTGAACGGTTCTCTCCAAATAAATTAAGAGTGTGTTTAACAATAATTTAGGCAAATCAATGCAAGCAATTTAAAAATATTATTTGTAATTTATCTACCTGGGGAATGTATCTTAATGGTTCTTCAGCTTTTCCTCTGCAAGGATCACCAAGCCTTGAAATCCTGGGATGCTTCGATATGTTGATTCTCCATGAGAATAAAGCTGCATTTCGGCCTCTGGCCTAAGAGTTTTGCATGTGACACAGGATGGAGATCTATTATCAGTGTGGCCCTGTTTGGTCATTTAGACTCAGATTTTCTTTTTGGAACACAGAAAGGACACCAAAGGATAAGGAAAGTGGGATAAGAGAAAAGAGGAGATAAGACACATGAACACCCTCTCGCCCTCCACGTTATCTTCCCTTCGGAAGATGGATACAGAACTCCACACTTGATTTTCATTCTATGCAAGGAAGCTTTAATTAGACAAAGGGAAAGAAAGTAGAAGATGTGGGAAAGGGAGTCATTCCCACTGCAGGTCAGAGGATGGGTGCAACTGAGTATATAAGAAAAATATGTGGAGTTTGTTGAAATACTAAATTCAACCCTGTCGATTCTTTTAGGTCTGGAGTGGGGCATCACAATCCATGTTTTAAATGTTTTGCATCTGATGCTGATACAGATTTGTGGACAAACGACTGTGGAAAGGAAAAGTCTGTACCTAACCAAGTCAGGATCTAATTTTTTTTTATCTGGAGGATGTTTAGAACTTAGGTGCTTTGGATACTTTGCTCTATTCTCTCCCCCTTTCAAGCTGCTGTACTTTTTTGTTATTCACTGCCTCAGGGGAGGAGTAAGCCAGCATGAAAAGGAAATAACCTTTCAGTGTCTTCCAAAAACCTAAATCTTTAGAGGAAATGATAATGACTGAGAACACACCTGAGTTGTGGACACAAGATTCATGTCTGGGGCACTAGAAGACAATCAAACAAAGTGGGTGACATCCCATGAAAAACCATTTAACAGCTTGGCTGGAGTGGGGGTGGGGGAGCGATGTGTAGGCAATTCCGATCAGTAGCCAGGAAATCTTCATTCCAAGCCAAGAATCACGTGTAGAGTCATAAGTCCCTCCCATGTACATGAACTCTAATTCTAATATAAGACATTTTGAAGCAGGGCACAGAAGCAGGGTGGCCACACTTATGTCCATGCAATATCTGCAATATCAAGGACACTCTTATACTAAAGTAGTAGGCATTGTTTATCTGAAATTCAAATTTAACTGGGTGTCTTATTTATTATTTGGCATCCCTGTAAGGATGCAACTCACAGGTGTCTGGGGCCCAATAAAACAGCTCCCAGTGTACTCTGATTAGCATGGTCCCTACTCTACCCCAGAATCCTGCCAAGGCCCTACCTGAGAAGCAGCTGGATTCACCAGAGTGACAAGAGACAGGAAGTCAGTGGGCTCAGCAGCTTCCCTAAACATCTCACAAGGCTCCACTCCATTTGCCCATTGGCCTTCGGAAGTTCTAGAATGCCTCGTGGCATAATTAAAGGAGTACATCTTTCGAAGTCAGTCAGACCTGTGTTCAGAGCCCATCCCTCCCAACTACCACGTGTATGACTTTGAGGGGACTACTGAACTCTTCTCTTTTTAAAAAGACCGCTCCCTAAAAGACCTGTTGTAAGGATGAAAGATAACGTGTAAAGCACCCGGCGAGGTGTGCGACGTACTGTGGGTACTCCACAGTGCTATCGGTTCAAGCCCTTAGTTACTAAGTAAGAGGGAGGAGGCTTTAAATCTTATTTTATTTAAATCTTGGGTCTGTTCCTTGCCTCTAAAAGATCCTACTTAGATACTGAAATTATTTGGGAACAGTTGCAACTTTAGGTCTTTGTATCTCTGTCCAGAGTGTCCATTTCACAGTACCTTCTTTTAAGATGGTTTTCACATGGAAGAATTTATTTCAAATCCAAAGAAAGGAATGACACCCTCAAACTGTGCTCACATTCCCTAGTTGAGCATTGTGATCGCAATTCCATTGAGCCTGCGGAGTGGGGACAGCACTGGTTTAGTTTTATTCTGCCTGACATACTGCTTAAAATGGAGAATGTCAGCTTGGAGTCCTTTATGCAATACATGTCTCCAAAAGGAAATCTATCTCATAAATATTTATCGAAAACACTTAAAAATAAATTGACACTACAGACTTCCGGGAAGATGGCGGCGTAAGCAGGGCGGCGGAAATTTCCTCCCAAAACCATATGTATTTATGAAAATACAACAAATACAATTATTCCTAAAAAAGAGGCCAGAAGATACAGGACAGCACACAGCCTGCAGCTACACCTGAGGGGACTCAGCACCCAGCGAGGCGGCGGTCTTAAAGAGACAAGGGCCCAGGATACTCCCAGCACACTCAGCCCAGCAGGCTGGGGGGTGTCCTGGAGAATTTCGGACCCCTTGGCTGGCAACTGGGAAAGAGTAGCCGCACTCAGACTTCACACAGAGATCAACACCCTCCCATTCGTTCCCACCGCAGCCAGAGCTACAAAGGGCCCTGTGGAGCGGTGCAGCAAAAGCTGCGGAATAGTGGAGCAACGGCGCCACCTACAGCATCCCCACAGAATCTACTCCCAGTGGGCGTTTTTAAAATTTTTTCTTTCTTTTTTCTTTTTTTTCTCTTTTCTCTCTCTTTTTTTGTTTTTAAAAGTCTTAAAGAGCCCAGCTGACATACGTGGCACCTACCAGCGACCACTTATATCGCCATGAAAAGACAGGAATATGATACAAACAAAACTCACCCAGACCCAGACAACACCAGAGAGGGAACATGAAGGGATGGAAATGCACAACCTTCCTGAAAAAGAATTCAGAATAAAAGTCATAACCACACTGATGGATCTACAGAGAAATATGAAACAGCTGAGGGAGGAAGTGATGGAAGTGAGGAAAGACAATGCAGAATTGAGACAAGCAATAGATGGGCTTAGCAGCAGACTGGACGAGATGCAAGAGACTGTTAATGGAATAGAAATCAGAGAACAGGAATACAGAGAAGCTGAGGCAGAGAGAGATAAAAGGATCTCTAGGAATGAAAGAATATTAAGAGAATTGTGTGATCAATCCAAACGGAACAATATTCGCATTATAGGAATACCAGAGGAAGAAGAGAGAGAAAAAGGGATAGAAAGTGTCTTTGAAGAAATAATTGCTGAAAACTTCCCCATGTTGGGGAAGGAAATAGTCTCGCGGTCCACAGGAGCTCACAGATCTCCCAACATAAGGGACCCAAGGAAGACAACACCAAGACACATAATAATTAAAATGGCAAAGATCAAAGACAAAGACAGAGTATTAAAGGCAGCTAGAGAGAGAAAAAAGATGACCTACAAAGGAAAACCCATCAGACTATCATCAGACTTCTCAACAGAAACCTTACAGGCCAGAAGAGAATGGCATGATATATTTAATGTAATGAAACAGAAGGGCCTCGAACCAAGAATATTGTTTCCAGCACGATTATCATTTAAATATGAGGGAGGGATTAAACAATTTCAAGACGAGTGAAAGTTGAGAGAGTTTGCCTCTCATAAACTATCTCTACAGGACATCTTAAATGGGCTGCTCTAGAGGGAAGCACTCCTAAGGCTAAAAAGATGTCACCAGAGAAAATAAAATCATAGCAAAGAAAGCAGACCATCCAAATACTAACTAAGGTCAAAGAATAAAACACCTAGTATATAAAGAATGGAGGAGGAAGAATAAGAAGGGAGAGAAATAAAGAAACATCAGACTGTGTTTACAAAACTTAACAAGAGAGTTAAGTTAGATTGTTAGATAGTAAAGAAGCAACCCTTGAACCTTTGGTAACCACGAATCTAAAGCCATCAATGGCAATAAGTACATATCTATCGATAATCACCCTAAATGTAAATGAACTGAATGCACCAATCAAAAGACACAGAGTAATAGAATGGCTAAAAGCACAAAGCCCATCTATATGCTGCTTACAAGAGACTCACCTCAAACCCGAAGATATACACAGACTAAAGGTGAAGGGACAGGAAAAGATATTTCATGCAAACAACAAGGAGAAAAAAGTAGGTGTTGCAGTACTTGTATCAGACAAAATAGACTTCAAAATGAAGAAAGTAGCAAGAGATAAAGAAGGACATTACATAATGATAAAGGGGTCAGTCCAACAAGAAGATATAACCATTATAAATATATATGCACCCAACACAGGAGCGCCAGCATATGTGAGACAAATACTAACAGAATTAAAGGAGGAAATAGACAGCAATGCATTCATTTTAGGAGACTTCAACACACCACTCACTCCAGAGGACAGATCAACCAGACAGAAAATAAATAAAGACACAGAGGCACTGAACAACACACTAGAACAGATGGACCTAACAGACATCTACAGAACTCTACACCCAAAAGCAACAGGATACACATTCTTCTCAAGTGCACATGGAACATTTTCCAGAATAGACCACATAGTAGGCCACAGAAAGAACATCAGTAAATTAAAAAATATTGAAATTCTACCAACCAACTTCTCAAATCACAAAGGTATAAAGCTAGAAATAAATTGTACAAAGAAAACAAAAAGGCTCACAAATACATGGAGACTTAACAACATTCTCCTAAATAATCAATGGGTCAATGACCAAATTAAAACAGAGATCAAAGAATATATGGAGACTAATGACAACAATACCACAAAACCACAACTTCTGTGGGACACAGCAAAGGCAGTTCTGAGAAGAAAGTATATTGCAATCTAGGCCTATTTAAAGAAGGAAGAACAATCCCAAATGAATAGTCTTAAGACACAATTACTGAAATTGGAAAAAGAAGAACAAATGAGGCCCAAAGTCACCAGAAGGAGGGACATAATAAAGATCAGAGTAGAAATAAATAAAATTGAGAAGAATAAAACAAAAGAAAAAAATCAGTGAAAGGAAGAGGTGGTTCTTTGAAAAAATAAACAAAATAGATAAACCCCTAGCCAGACTCATAAAGAGAAAAAGAGACTCTACACAAATAAACAGAATCAGAAATGAGAAAGGAAAAATAACGACAGACCCCACAGAAATACAAAGAATTATAAGAGAATATTATGAGAATCTATATGCTAACAAGCTGGAAAACCTAGAAGAAATGGACAACTTCTTAGAAAAATACAACCTTCCAAGACTGACCAAGCAAGAAACAGAAAAACTAAACAGACCAGTCACCAGCAACGAAATTGAATCGGTAATCAAAAAACTACCTAAGAACAAAACCCCCGGAACAGATGGATTCATTTCTGAATTCTACCACAGACATATAGAGAAGAAATAACACCCATTCTCCTTAAAGTTTTTCAAAAAATAGAAGAGGAGGGAATACTTCCAGACTCATTCTATGAAGCCAGCATCACTCTAATACCAAAACCAGGCAAAGACCTCACCAAAAAAGAAAATTACAGACCAATATCCCTGATGAACGTAGATGCAAAAATACTGAACAAAATACTAGCAAACCAAATTCAAAAATACATCAAGAGGATCATACACCATGATCAAGTGGGATTCATCCCAGGGATGCAAGGATGGTACAACATTTGAAAATCCATCAACATCATCCACCACATCAACAAAAAGACGAACAAAAACCACATGATCATCTCCATAGATGCTGAAAAAGCATTTGACAAAATACGGCATCCATTCATGATTAAAACTCTCAACAAAATGGGTATAGAGGGCAAGTACCTAAACATCATAAAGGCCATATATGACAAACCCACAGCTAACATCATACTTAACAGCAAGAAGCTGAAAGCTTTTCACCTAAGATCGGGAACAAGACAGGGATGCCCACTCTCTCCACTGTTATTCAACATAGTACTGGAGGTCCTAGCCATAGCAATCAGACAAAACAAAGACATACAAGGCATCCAGATTGGTAAAGAAGAAGTCAAATTGTCACTATTTGCAGATGACATAATATTGTACATAAAAAGCCCTAAAGACTCCACTCCAAAACTACTAGAACTAATATCTGAATTCAGCAAAGTTGCAGGATACAAAATTAATACACAGAAATCTGTTGCTTTCCTATACTCTAACGATGAGCTAACAGAAAGAGAAATCAGGAAAACAATTCCATTCACAATTGCATCAAAAAGAATAAAATACCTAGGAATAAACCTAACCAAGGAAGTGAAAGACCTATACTCTGAAAACTACAAGACACTACTAAGAGAAAGTAAAGAGGACACTAACAAATGGAAATGCATCCCATGCTCTTGGCTAGGTGGAATAAACATTGTCAAAATGGCGATAGTACCTAAAGCAATCTACAGATTCAGTGCAATCCCTATCAAAATACCAACAGCTTTCTTCAATGAACTCGAACAAATAATTCTGAAATTCATATGGAACCACAAAAGACCCCGAATAGCCAAAGCAATCCTGAGAAGGAGGAATAAAACAGGGGGAATTACACTCCCTGACTTCAAGCTCTACTACAAAGCCACAGTAATCAAGACAATTTGGTATTGGCACAAAAACAGACCCACAGACCAGTGGAACAGAATAGAAAATCCAAACATTAACCCAAACAAAGACAGTCAATTAATATTTCATAAAGGAGCCTTGGATATACAATGGGGAGATGACAGCCTTTTCAACAGCTGGTGTTGGAAAAACTGGACAGCTACATGTAAGAGAATGAAACTGGACTACTGTCTAACCCCATACACAAAAGTCAACTCAAAATGGATCAAAGACCTGAATGTAAGTCATGAAACCATTAAACTCTTAGAAAAAAACATAGGCAAAAATTTCTTAGACATAAACAAGAGCGACTTCTTTATGAACATATCTTCCCGAGCAAGGGAAACAAAAGCAAAAATGAACAAGTGGGACTATGTCAAGCTAAAAATCTTCTGTACAGCAAAGGACACCATCAATAGAACAAAAAGACATCCTACAGTATGGGAGAATATATTCATAAATGACGTATCCGATAAGGGGTTGACATCCAAAATATATAAAGAACTCACGCACCTTAAGAAAGAAAAAGCAAATAATCCAATTAAGAAATGGACAGAGGACATGAATAGACACTTCTCCAAAGAGGAAATTCAGATGGCCAACAGGCACATGAAAAGATGCTCCACATCGCTAATCATCAGAGAAATGCAAATTAAAACCACAATGAGATATCACCTCACACCAGTGAGGATGGCCAACATCCAAAACACAAACAACAACAAATGTTGGCGAGGATGTGGAGAAAAGGGAACCCTCCTACACTGCTGGTGGGACTGCAAATTAGTTCAACCATTGTGGAAAGCAGTATGGAGGTTCCTCAAAAAACTCCAAATAGAAATACCATTTGACCCAGGAATTCCACTCCTAGGAATTTACCCTAAGAATACAGCAGCCCAGTTTGAAAAAGACATATGCACCCCTACTCTTATTGCAGCACTATTTACAATAGCCAAGAAATGGAAGCAACCTAAGTGTCCATCGGTAGATGAATGGATAAAGAAGATGTGGTACATATACACAATGGAATATTATTCAGCCATAAGAAGAAAACAAATCCTACCATTTCCAACAACATGGATGGAGCTAGAGAGTATTATGCTCAGTGAAATAAGCCAAGCCGAAAAAGACAAGTATCAAATGATTTCACTCATATGTGGAGCATAAGAACAAAGAAAAAATACTGAAGGGACAAAACAGCAGCAGACTCACAGAACCCAAGAACGGACTAATAGTTACCAAAGGGAAAGGGACTGGGGAGGATGGTGGGAAGGGAGGGATAAGGGGGAAAAAGGGGCATTACAATTAGCAGATGTAATGGTAGGGGGGCACGGGGAGGGCTGTTCAACTCAGAGAAGACAAGTAGTGATTCTGTAGCATCTCACTACGCTGAAGGACACTGATTTTTTTGGTGTTGGTGGGGGGAGAACTGATGAAGGGGGTAGTTTAATAACCATAATATTGCACATGTAATTGTAGATTAATGATACCAAAATAAATTATTAAAAAAATTTGACACTACAGCCATTTCTACTTGTCCCTAAATGCAGGATCTATGTCATCATCATGTGTCTCTCTGTAGAACATATGGCCAAGAATACAGTAAATACTTGTTGAACAGTATTCTAAGATATGGTTTTAAAGTATATATCCTTCTCCCTTTACTTCTCAGTTCCTGTTTTGGTATAATCCCTCAGGTAACGTGCTATCTTCATCTGGTTGTATAAACACGATTCTGTGTTTACCTCTGACACTGCAATTAGTATATGGACTGAGGTTAATTGTGTTTAAAAGGGCAGGAGGGATTCAATGTCTTTTAATGGCAAAAGATTATCTTAACAAATTTATTTTAAAGTATTTTTGAAATATGCAGAAAATATTCCATAACATAAAGTTTGCCAGCGGAAATAAATTGGAGAACCCTCTGTGAATATGTGTACATTTATTCAATAAATCCTTACACAGTTTGTGCCTGGTACTCTAGATATAAATTGATAGGAAATTATGAAGTGGCAGGAAGGAGGGTCTTTCCTTGCCGATGTATTATTCATGAGTCCTTCATTATTGATGGTGTTAGTAAGTGATGCTCCATGTTTCTGTAACACCATTCCGGCAGGGCATCTCTCATTTTTCCTTTATTTTACAGCTTCTGAATTTGAGTCAACAAGTAGCCAATCTGAACTCAGAAAACTGACTTATGGAGGGTGAATACAGCAAAGGTGAGTTCAGCTTGGCCACAGACCTGGCAGAATTTTTGACCAAGTTTTCAGAAATTGTTGGTTGTGAGTATTTGTCAGAATTTAAAAATCTCTCTCCCTTTCTTCCCTATTATATCACTGCTTAAACATTTCCCCCCTTTTTTTTCTATATTGCTCACATGGGTAGGAAGTTTTCAGTGAAATTTACTGAGAAAAAAAATCTAAATGACTGTACTTATTTAGATCTGATACAGAACCGGCCACTGTACTTTTCTTTTCCTTAGCTTGAAATTAAGACAGAAAGCTTGTAAACATTATTGCATTTTTTCTCCATCTCAGTTTTTAATAATTTTTGAAAGATTCTGTTCTAAAGTCAGTGATGGAGCAAAGGAAGGGGAAAAGTCAGCTCCCTTTTGTTTGTAAACGCAAAGCTGAGGAAGCATAGCTGCAAAGTGTAAAAGAGAAGCATCTCCACACTGGCCGACGGTGGAAACAGAAAAACGGCCTTTCCTCCCCAGTTTTCTATTCCCAGAGCCCTTTTGTAGATTCACCTCCTCACTAGCTGGCAGCAGACTGCTACCCAATGGCAGAGTGTCTACAGTTCTGCACAGGACTCTCCAGTATGAGGGAGCCAAGGATCACACTCAAGTGTTAGCAGGCATGAAGCAAAAATTCACTTATCTCAGCACTTCAGCTGAAAGGAATGGGCCTAAAAGCAGGTGCTTCTTGTAGGAAGTGCTTATGAGTCATCACTGACTCATGTGGGGGCAAGATTTTATGACCAAGCAAGGGAAAAAGAGCTGGTTTAACTGTTACTAATTTAAAGCATCCAAGTTGCATGGCTTGGATTTCATTGTGGCTGGTAGAAGCTGTTTGCTGCTTGGTTCAGGCCTCTGTGGACATCTGGGGTCTGCTTTGATGTTTCAATTCTATGCACGGTGTGTATGCTGGAAACTCAACTTCCGTGTGTTGAGGTAGTTTTCTCTAACTGGGGCTGGCGTGTTTATGGAGGTTTTGCTAACTGTCTGCAGAGTGGCCTTTGTTTGTCGGGCAATGCCACCTATTTAATATTGAATGTAGAATAGTGTGACTTCACCCATGTTTGCTTTGGAAAATATTTGAAGAGTTCTTTTTGTGTTTTGGTTTTGCAGAACTGTATTTTTAGTAGCTCATGATACTTGACTGTCCTTACGATGGATCCAAACAAGGCAAGAAGTGTTGAGGACATAGCCCACGAGTTTTAGGTACTGGCTTAAAATCATCTTGTTAACTAACCATTCTGTTTGGTTAATTGCTCTGTTAAATCAACTCTACTACCTATGAAAATAGAGAATAAGGACATACTAAAGCCAGAATTTCATTTCAGGTAAAAGTGTAGCTAAAAAGAAGCTAATGAAAAGAAAAATAATGTTTAGTTTCATTTCTGCTCACTTTGTGGCAAAGCTGAAATATACCAAATGTTAAATAAGAAGAAAAAAATACATACGTGCT
>JAVSCE010012120.1:0-18587 GCA_032199065.1 Smutsia gigantea
ACCTAGTATTTTATTCATTTTGATACAATTGTAAAAGTGATTGATTTATTAATTTCTCTTCCTGTTAACTCATTAAATGTACAAAGAAATGCAGTAGAATTCTGTGTATTGATTTGGTATTCTGCTGCTTTACCAAATTCATTTATTAATTCTGGTAATATTATGGCAGAGTCTTTAGTGTTTTATAATATACTATGATGTCATCTGCAAATAGTAACAATTTTACTTCCTCCTTGGATGTCTTTTATTTTTCTTGTCTAATTGCTCATACTATGTTGAATAAAAGTAGTGATAGTGGGCATCCTTGTCTTGTTCCTGATCCTAGAGGGAAATCTTCAGCTTTTTGCCATTAAGTATGATGTTAGCTATTGGTTGGTTTGTCATATATGGTCTTATTATGTTGAGGTATTTTCCCTGTATGCTCATTTTGCAGAGAATTTTTATCATGAATATATGGTGAATTTTGTTAAATCCTTCTTCAGCATCTATTAAGAGACATATGTTTTTATCTTTTTTGTTAATGTGGCATACCATGCTGATTGATTTGCAGATATTTTACCATCCTTTCATCCCTGGAATAAGTCCCACTTGGTCAGGGTGAATCATCCTTTTAATGTATTTTTAATTCAGTTTGCTAATATTCTGTTGAGGATTTTTGCATCTATGTTCATCAGGGATATTGGCAATTTTTTTTCTTGTAGTGTTTGGTTTGGTATCAAGGTGATGGTGAACTTGTAAAATGAATTGGAAGCCTTCCTTTGTCTTGATTTTCTGGAATACTTTGAGAAGGATAGGTATTAACTCTTTAAATGTTTGGTAGAATTTTTCTGTGAAGCTATCTAGTTCTTGAATTTTATTGGATATATTTTTATTATTGTTACTGCTTCAGTTTCATTAATAGTAATTTTTCTGTTGATATTTTCTATTTATTCCTGGTTCATTATTAGAAGGTTATATGTTTCTAGGAATTTATCCCTTTCTTCTAGGTTTCCCAACTTGACATATAATTTTTCATAGCAATCTCTTAAAATGGTGTTTCTGTGGTGTCAGTTGTAAATCTTTCATTCTGATTTTATTTCAGCCCTATTTTTTCTTGGTGAGTCTACTTAAAGTTTTATCAACTTGTTTATCTTTCTGGAAAACCATCTCTTAGGGCTATTTGTCATTTGTGTTTTTTAGTCTGTACTTTATTTATACTGTGATCTTTTTTATTTCCTTCATTTACTAAGTTTGGGCTTTGTTCTTGTTTTTCTACATTTTATAGATATAGAGTTAGATTGTTCATTTGGGATTTTTCTTGTTTCTTGAGGTAGGCCTACACTGTTATAAATTTCCCTTAGGGCTCCTTTTCCTGTATCCCAAAGATTTTGAACTGTTGTGTTTCTATTTTCATTATTCTCCAAGCATTTTTTGAGTTTTTTCTTTGTTGAACCATTGGTTGTTAAATAGCATGGTGTTTTGCTTCCATGTGTTTGTGCTCTTATCACTTTTCTCCTGTAACTGATTTCCAGTTTCAGGCAGTTGTGGTCAAGAAAGATGCCTGGTACGATTTATATCTTTCTAAATTTATTAAGATTTGTTTTATGGTCTGTCATGTGATCTATCCTGAAGAATATTCTGTGTGCACTTGAAAACAAAATTCTGCTGTTTTCAGTGTACTGTTCTATATATATCTATTAGGTACATTTTTCTGATGTGTCATTCAAAACCACAGCTATTTTATTGAATTTTTTTCTGTATAGTATATACATTGATATACGTAGGGTGTTAAAGTTCCCTGCTGTTATTATATTACTGTCAATTTCACTCCTCATGTCTATTAATATTTGATATAAGTGTTTAGTTAGTCTGTTAGGTGTGTAGGTATACGTATTTTTTATAACTTCAGGCTTTATTTAGCCCTTAATCATTATACAGTTTCCTTCTCTATTTCTTGTTACAGTCTTTGTTTTAGTCTATTTTCTCTGATATAGGTACTGCTTCTCTTGAATTTCTGATTGCATGGAATATTTTTTTCTATTCCTTCTTTTTGAGTCCATGTGTGTCTTGTCTGAAGTACGTCTTTTGTGGGTAGCATATAGGCTTTTGTTTTATATCTATTCAGTTACCCTATGACTTTTCGTTGGAGCATTTAGTACATTTTCATTTAAAGTAATTATTGATAGGTGTATATTTATTTCTATTTTGTTAATGTTTCCAGTTGTTTATTTTTCTCTGATCCTTTATTCTTACCTTACTCTTTGGTTTGTGGTTACCATATCTTTCATACATAATGTCTTACATATATAGCAGTATATGTTAATTTTATGGTCAGTGATGTTTGAACACATTCTAACAACTAGATTTTTAACTCTCTTCTGTGCTTTATGTATATGATATCTTTTTAATACCTTTTATTTTGTGATTTCCTTAAATAATTTTTGGAAGTAGATGATTTTGCCACTTTCATCTTTTAACCTTCATAATAGTTTTTTAATGATTGGTCTACTGCCTTTTCTGTCTGCTTTTTCCAGTGATTTTTGTTTCCTTGTTTTCATAATAATCTTGATTCTATGTATTGCCTTGTGTTTTACTCTTAAAGAAGTCCCTTTAACATTTCTTATAAGGTTGGTTTATGGGTGGTGAACTCCTTTAATCTGTGTTTGAGATACTCTTTATCTCTCCTTCAATTCTGAATGATCACCTTGCTGGGTAGAGTATTCATTGTTATGGATCTTTCTCTTTCAGTACTTTAAATATATCATACCACTCCCACCTAGCCTGTATAGTTTCAGCTTATAGCCTTATAGGATTTCCCTTTCATGTAACTGGTTGAATTTCTCTTGTTGTCTTTAAAATTCTTTTTGTCTTTAATCTTTGGCATTTAATTTTTGGTTGCCTTGGTGTGGCCTTCCTTGGATTCATCTGGTTAGGGATTTTCTGTGCTTCAGGGACTTGGATGTCTCTTTCCTTAGTACAGGGAAGTTTTCAGCTATTATTCCTTTAAATAAGTTTTCCACCCCTTTCACTTTCTTCACCCTCTGGGACACCTATAATATCAATGTTAGTGCTTTTAGTGTTGCCTTAGAGGTCCCTTATCCTATCTTTATTTCTTTTTATTCTTTTTTCTTTCAGTTGTTTGGCTTGTGTGCTTTCCATTATTTTGTCTTCCAAATCACTGATCAATTCTTGTGCATCACTTAATTGAATGTTGGCTCCCTTTAGTTTTTTTTTTTAATTTCATTTATTGAATTCTTAATTTATGATATATTTAAAAAAATATTTTGTATCTCTTTGTTTATCTATCCAGGGGAAATATTAACAATAACACTCACCTTGCTCCCACAAAACTAACAATGTTCAAGGGCAATGTAAACAATGTAAACTTGAGTTCATCCACTCTTCTCTCAAGTCTGGTGATCATCTTTATAACCACTACTTCAAACTCTTTATTAGGTAGATTGCTTAACTCTGTTTCAGTTGTGTGTGTGTGGTGTGTGTGTGTATACGCAAGTTTTGTCATGTCCTTTTGTTTCCTACTTTTTCCTCTGTCTCCTCATTTTGTTTTCATGTTCTGTATTTGTTTCTATAGATTAAGTGTAAGGCTACATTTCCCAGTCTTAAAGGTGTGCCTTTGTGAAGAAATGTCCCCTTGATAGACTGTGTGTACCTAGTGGTTTTGGCTGGATGGGTGGTGGCCAGGTGGGCATAGACCAGCATTACCAGTGCTGGGACACCCAAGGTATAGGCTGGGTGTTTCCTGTGTTGTTACCAGGGAATGCAACACTCACAGGGAAGCCAGTGTCAAAGGGGCACAGAAAGGGTGCTAGAAATTTGATGGTGGGTGATGGGTTGGAGTGGCATTGTCCAGTTGTATTCTAGGTGGACACTAGCTAGGTCCATGCTAATGGGACAGCTGGAATTGGATGTACACAGCCTGGCAGTGTCTTGGGTTTACACTGGACCAAGCCCATACAAGTGGGGTGGTATGGTATGGGTGCGGTGATTCTATGCATGTGTAAGTCACCTTGGTGGTGCTGCTGGAAATCTTCCAGTTGTGTTTACTTGTGGGGAGATGCCATAAGGCATCATCAGTCACAACTGTAGTTTGTGTGTTTACCATTGCCTGCTCCCATCTACACTAGCAATATGCAGGGTTAACATAAACAATATATCTCACCCTCTTCCCATCTGTACAAACAATGTGCATAGGGAATGCAATCAATTGCACTTACCCTGCTCCCTTATGTGCCAGCAGTATCCAGGGGGAGTATTAACAATGACACTCACCCTGATCCCCAAAATTAACAATGTTCAGGGGCAATGCAAACAATGATATTCACCCTGCTTCTGTCTGCACCAGCAGTGTCAAGAGTGACACATAAGCAATTATGCTCACCCTACCCACTTCTGCACTAATCGTGTCTGTGTAGAATGCAAACAATGGCTCTCACCAGCACATTCAATGCCAGAGTACATTATCCTGCCATTTAGAATGTGTGTTTGAGTTCTGAAAATCAAGTTCTTTCAATTATAGTCACTGTTGAGTTTAAACCATCCATCTTGCCCCAAGACAGCCAAGCCTGCACTTCACTAACTCAGTGATTTCACTCCCTACTTCAGGGCAATTCTGGCTGTTGAAATCCATTCATTATCATGTTTCAGTCTCTCTTGCTGCTTTTTCATGGCCTTTTTATCCTTTATTGTGCAGAAGGTGTTTGCTCAGGCCTCAAATCTTTTTCAGAATGAATCACTCTGCGTATAGGTATAGATTCATTGTGTACATGGGAAGAAATAATCTCAGGCGGTTTTTATGCTGCCATCTTGGGGATACCTCCCATTAAAGCCTTATAAATGCATGTAAGTTGTCCAAGTATTTTTCATTTTTTAATTGTTGACATGTTTTAATAGATATTGTAGAAATGACTCCAATTTTGATTTTTTCTGATATTATTTTCTTGACCTCATCCTGTTTAATGTCCATTTTTATAACACAATATTTTAATGAAATATAAATACTCAATTCAATTTCCACCGAGTATCACTGCATATCATTTTGTAGTTGCTGTGCCACCAGTCCTCAGCAGGGTAAGATAGCAAGTGGTTTTCAGCTATTCTGAATTTACTTGATCTTATGCTCTTTAGTATTTAACAGGTTTTTTCAGTTTCCATAAAATAAACATAGATTCAGAAAGGAAGGAAGGATCATGGAAAAAACAAACATTAGAAAAAGAGACTATTCCCAAATAACTCGCTTGAGTTAATTATGAAAAAGATGTGTTATTAGTTGTTATTCGTGGCTACTCTTCTTCATTGAATGTTTTTTTAATCCAGAAACTATTTGAATCTATTTTTAGATCTAGTTAATAAATGCAAACACTGTTTTAGGTTAAGGAGTTTATTTTACTATTCTTACTATATAGTCGCCAGGCTTCATCATTACCTTTGTAATAGAGTCTATCTTTATATAGTGGCTCTATACCCCATTGGATAAAAAAAACCTTTGGAATTGGGCACATCAGTTTTCTAAACACAGACATATCACTTACTATCTATGTGACATTTACAAGGAGTACTTTGGTTCTCAGTTCTTTGATCCCTCTTCTTCTGTTTGTATACTCTCCTTACTTGATTATCTCATCTAGTCTCATAATTTTAAATACTATCTGTATGCTGATTACTAAAAATTATATACTCCAAAATTTTCCCTTGAATTACAGTTATATATGTCAATTGTATCTCAATAAGGAAAGAGTTATGTATACCTATACCTGCAGTCTTCTTTGTCTAGGTTAATGGAAATTTCATCCTTCCAGTTGCTTGTTCCTAAAAACTTATGTTCACCTTTGACTCCTCTCTTATAGTCATATACCACATTAAGTTTATCTTCAAAATATATCCACTCTGACCACTATTCACTACGTCCTTGTTGCTTTTCACCAGCATCTCTTACCTGAATTATGCTGTGGCCTGCTAATTGTTCTCCTTGCTTATATCATTGCAAATCTGAAATCTCTTTTCCAATAAGCATCTGGGATGATCCTTGAAAAATAAAAGTAGGCTTCTCTGTTCAAAATAATTGAATGGTTTCCAAATTCACTGAAAATAAATGCTCAAGACTTTATGATGTCCTACAAGGTCCTACGTTGTGGATGCACCACACTGCCTTCAAGGTACCTCTTTGAAATAATTTTCTAATACTTTTCCTCTCACTCACTATACTCCTACTACAATGACCTCCTTAGTCTTCTTTCAACATATTAGGACTACTCCCATTTTAGTTCCTTTGCCCTAGTTGTCTTTTTCTGTGACAATCTTTCCCAAAACATCTCCATGAATCAACACATTTCCATAAAGTCTTTGTTTAAGTATTACTTTTCCAGTTAGAGCTTCCTTGATTTTTTTATCAAAAATTGCACTGCCCCCTCTTTATTTCATTTATTTTTTCCTTCTGATATTTTTTCCTTATTTTGATATAATTGACATATAACAGTAAGTTTAAAATATTCAATATGTTGATTTGATACATTTATATATGGGAATATGATTGCCATCAGAGTTTTAGCTAGCTCCTCTATCATGTCACAGAGTATTATTTCTTATTTGTAGTGAGAACAATTAAGATTTTGTCTTAGCAGCTTAAAAGTTAACAACATAGTATTGCCGAATGTAATCACTGTGTTCTACTTTACATCTCAAGGAATTTTTTATCTAGAAGTTGCAACAGAATACCTTTATACATCTCCCTAGTTACTCCCCACCCAAAATACTGTTACCCTCCATTCTACTCTCTGTTTTTATGACTTCAGCTTTTTAAATCTCATTTATAATTGATGTCACATAAGTGAAAACATTTGTCTTTCCCTTTTTGGCTTATCTCTCTTATCATAATACCCTTATCCAGACAATTTGTTGCAAATGACAGGCTTTCCTTCTAACTCATTGGTGAATAATATTCAGTTTTATGTAAAAATGTTCTTTATTCATTAATTTATGACAGAGACATTTATACTAGTTGTTTCCATATCTTGGCTATTGTGAATAATGCTGTTGCTATAAACACGGGAGATCAAATATCTCTTCAATGTCCTGTTTTCATTTCCTTGGATGTGTAACCAATAGAGGAATTGCTGGATCACCTGGAAGTTCTATTTTTAAGTTTTTGAGAAACCTCTATACTATTTTCCATAGTAACTGCAACATTTTATATTCTTACTAATGCACAAGTGTTTCCTTATTTCCATATTTTAGCCAACATTTATCTATTGTCTTCTTGATGCATACCATTATAACAGGTGTGACGTAATAAACCATTGGGGTTTTGATTTTCATTTTCTGGACGATAAATAATGTGAACATCTTTTCATGTAACATGCTGGTTATTCATAGGTTTTTGGAAAATGTCTAGTAATTTCCTCTTATTTCTTTAACCAAATCATTTACTTTTATGTTGTTGACTTGTATGAGTTCTTTCTTTTACATATTAACTCTTTATCAGTTATGTCATTTACACATATGGCCTCCCATTCTGGAGATTGCTTTTCTTTTTATTTATTCTTTCTTTTCATGAAGAAAAAAAAACTTTTTAGAGAAAAGGAGTGGAAAATATTTTCCATTAGATGTAGTCCCACTTCTTGATTTTTGCTTTTGTTGCCTGTACTTTGGGTGTCCTATTCAAAAAGTCATTGGCAAGACCAATGGCAATAAGATTCATATCTTTTTTCTTCTATGTGTTTTATGTTAGCACATCTTATGTTTTTAATTTATGTCAAGTTAATTTTTGTAAGTGGTGTCAGATACGGGTCTAAATTCATTTTTCTGCATGTGAATATACAATTTTCCCTACACCATTTGTTGAAGATACTGTCCTTCCCCCCATTAAATGTTCTTGACCATACATGTTTGAGTTTCTTCCTTGTTTCTCAATTCTGCTAATTTGGTCTTTGTGTTTATTTTTATGTGAGCACAATACTTTTTAAGTTACTAGAGCTTTGTAGTATAATTTGAAATTAGGATGTGATGCCTCTAGCTTGATTCTTGTCAGGATACTTTTTATATTCAGGAACGTTTGTGGTTCTATGCAAATTTTAGGATGAGGTTTTCTATTGCTTTTGTGCTATTTTATTTATTTGTATTATTTCATTCCTTCTGCTAACTTAGGCCTGTTTTCTTCTTTTCCAGATCTTTGAGATCTCAAGGTAAGTTTTTGTTTGAGATATCTTTAATTTCCAATTTTTTATGTTTTATTTCTAAGAAGCTTCTAAGTTTATTTTATTTGACTTTTTGAGCACTTGTTTTTTTAAATACAGGTGTAATTTTGAAATATTTCAGGTTCAGTTCCAGGCAATTGCAATTAAATGAATATTGCAATAAATCAAGTAAAATACATTTTTTGGCTTTCCAGTGAGTATAAAAATTATGTTTATACTACACTGTAGTCTATTAAGTGTGCAATAGCATTATTCTTTTAAAAGCACATATCTTACTTTAAAAAGTGCTTTAGTGGTAAAGAATGTTAATGGTAACATGCACTTTCAGTAAGTTATAATCTCTGATCACAGATCACCATAACAAATACAATAATAATTTAAAAGTTTGAAATATTGTTAGGATTACCAAAATGTGACATAGAGACATTCAGTGAGAAAATTATATTAGAAAAATAGCACCAATAGTCTTGCTCCATCTAGGATTACCAAAAACCTTCAATTTGTGAAAATTACAATAGCTGCAAAGAACAGTACAGCAAAATACAATAAAATGAGGTATGCATATATATGTGACTATGTTATATTATATATAATGCAATATATAATGCAATATTATATTAATTTAATGTGTATAAAATAATCACTGAATATTTATATATATTACAAAATGATCATCATGACAAGTGTAGTTAAAATCTGTCCCTATACAAGGTTATTGCAATATTATTGCCATAAAAATATTAGAGGGTAAAACTCCAAAACTTCTAAAATAAAACTTTTGGAAAAATATTAATGACTTTGGGTTTGGAAAGATTTTTTTAAATGTGACAAAAATATGTGAACTATAAAATTCAAAAAACAGAAAAATTGGATTACCTCAAAATAAGAACTTCTTATATTCAAAAGACACTTTTACAAAAATTAAAAGGTGAGAAAATATTTGCAAAACATATGTCCAACAAAGGACTTGGAATCAGATCATATGAATTTTTATAACTCAATAAGAATAAACAATATAATTTTTGGACAAAAAGCACACATACTTCATCAAAGATAAATGGATCACAAATAATATTTTGAAAAATGTATTCAACATCCTTAGTCATTAGGAAAATGCAAAACACAGTTACAATTATGCACCAGTAGAATGGCTAAAAACTTAAAAATACTTACCATACAAAGTCTTGGCAAAGATGTGGAGCAACTGAAATCTTCAAACCTGCTGCTGGGAATATAAAGTGGAAAACATTTTAGAAAGAAGTCTGTAAGTTTCCGTAAAAATTTAAACACCTACCACACAAGATAGCCCTTCTATGTTTAAGTACTAAACCAAAAAAGTAAAACAATGTATTCACATAAAGAGTTTACATGAATGTTCATAGTAGCTTTACTGGTAATGACCCCAAACTGGAAACAACCCAAATTCCCACAGACCGATAAATAGATAAACAAAATTTGTAAATCCATATAGTAGAATTCTACTTGGCAATTACAAGGAACAAATAATTGATCACAAAACGTAGGTGAATCTTAATATTATGCTGAGTGAAAGAAGTTAAAAGAACTACATTCTGATTGATTTAATTTATATAATATTCTAGAAAGTGACAGAAAGAGAATAAGTGGTTGCCTAGGTTAGGGTAGAGGAAAAGAAGGAGAGATTACAAAAAGGCATAAAAAATAACCAGAAAGGACCAGGGGCATCCACCAACCCCCAATATCCAGATCCAGAGCATTATGTCATTGCAGTAAATTAAGTTTCTTACCTTCATCTCCAATGCTGTGGCATAGGGCTTTTTCCCAGGGGTAATGTTAATCCATATGGTTAAGGAGTTCTGTAGCTCTTCTGAGGGGACTGAATTTATTTAGAATAGAGTGGAAAAGCCTATGCCTTAAGGTTCTTCATAGAAACAATGAATCTTGGTGTATAATAATTAAAGGGAGACTGGTAGATCCAAGATGAAAGCAAAATGTTAGAGTAACCAAAATTATAATAGTGAACCAGTGAAGTAGGCAGCCAAAGAGAACCCTTCTCAATCCATGTCAACTATGGAGATTGAAAAGTCTACGAACATGCATTAGTCTCCCCAAACTCAGGTACAGACAGAGGAAGGAATGAGGGAAATATTGAAAGCACTCCCACAACACTGAGACCCACCAACACAGAGTGGAAGCTTTTGGACACAATGGTGATTAAGCTTAATCACTGACAACACACTGAATATCAAGAAAGCTATTTCAATTCATGGCATTTCCTAAGAAGCCAGGCTTAAAAATAAAATCAAGCTACTTTCTGGCACTCTGGAAGGCAATGCGCATGACCAAGTGTGCATATTATTGAAAAATTAAGACCAGGAAACTGCAAGCTACTAATTCCTGGCTGAGCAAGGGGACAAAATAATAGAAACTCCCTAATCTGTGATAATAGCCCTAAGCTACATACATATTCAATGATAAAAGTGTAAATATGGGGGCTTAAGAACAACTTTTGATTAATAAGTGGTTTATGATAATTCAGAGGCAACCAATAGGTAACCAGTCAAAAGAATAAAACAAAGGATAAAATATGACCAGGCACATCAGAGGTTGTACACTCTGGGAGAAATGGACTTCACAGAATTAGTTCATTCAGGTCACTATATAAGAAACCAAAAGAGTAAACAAAGAGCAATATTCAAATAACCAAATATGGGGATTGGAGTAGAATCAATGTCCAGCTTTAAAGCAATAAATTATCTAAAAAATCTAGTTTTCAATCAAAACTTATAAAACATGACAAGAAATAGGAGAGTGGAATCTACAGAGAGGAAAAAAGTAGGCAATGTAAAATGCCTTAAAGGGAACCAGATGGTAGAAGACAAAGCATTCAAAGCCGGTGTTATAAATATGTTTCAAGAACTATAGGGAACCATATTTATAAAATTAAACAAATTTATAACAATAGCTTATCAAGTAGAAAATTGTAATAATGAGTTAATAATTATATAAAAGCAAAGTTAAAATTTTGGAGTTTAAAAGGATAATAATTAATTGAGATATTCACTAGGAGAGCTCAATAATACCTTGGAACTGGCAGAAGATAGAATCAGCAATCTTGATATATCAGTTGAAATTATGTAATATAAAAAAATGAAAAAAGGGAGGAATTCTGGGAAGATGGTGACTTGAGCAGGGCAGTGGAAATCTCCTCCCAAAACCATATATATTTGTGAAAATACAACAAATACAATGATACCTAAAAGACAGACCAGAAGATACAGTACAACAGCCAGGCTACAGCTACATCTGTGAGAACTCAGCACCCCACAAACCGGATAAGATACAAAACCATGACCTGGCAGGCCCCGAGCACTCCCCCACCCCAGCGCACCGGTGGGAGGAAAAGAATCAGAGTGGGGAGGGAGTGAAGGCACAGGCCGGCTAAATAACCAGCCCTGGTGACCCACACCGGGAGTAGAGTCACATATCAGATAGTGTATTTGAGATTAGAGAAACAGAAGGGCAGGAAGAAAGAGACTGCAAGCAGGTCACCTCAGTCAGTGCCCCTGGGACAAAAGAAAAGTGAGTGCTTTTTTAAAAGTCTTAAAGAGACAAGAGCCCAACAGCAGAACTAAATCATCCCAGCACACTCAGCACAGCAAGCTGGGAATCTGGAGGAATTTTGGACCCCCCAACCAGCTGCCAGGTTCTCTCATGGGGATAAGTAGCCTGTCAGTCATTCCCCCCTCTGGCTGGCACCACAAAAGGTCCGGCAGATCCGCCACAGCTGCAGAACAGCAGGAGAGCAGACTCGCCCACAGCAACCACACAGAGTCTCCTCCCCGCGAGTGAGCAGCTAAACAGGAAGGGCCACAGAATCTGGAGCAAGGTCTGGAAGGCACCAAGGGGAGCAGAACATACTGTGTGTGACTGCAAACCCCTGCAGTGCCATAGGCTACGTTGAGGGTGGCCCCACACACAGGGATCTCAAGGGATTATTCAAGAGACTACCTCCCAGTGTGTGGGTACCCAGCTCAGGCTCCAGAGAAGGGCAAGAACAGCAACCAGGAAAGGACTTTGTTCTCCCAACTGACACACTTGGCACATGCCAGCGCCCACCTCTATCGCCATGAAAAGACACAGGAATATGGTTCAGACAAGGATCACCCAGACAGCCCAGAGAGAGGGCCTGATGGGATAGATTGAAACAATCTTCCAGAAAAAGAATTCAGAATAAAAGTCATAACCATGCTGATAGATGTACAGAGAAATATGCAAGAGCTAAGGGAGGAAGTGAGGTGAGACAATGCAGAAATGAGACAAGTGATTGATGGCCTGAAGAGCAGACCAGACGAGGGGCAACAGACTGTTAATGGAATAGAAATCAGAGAACAGGAGTACAGAGAAGATGAGGCAGAGAGAGATAAAAGGATCTATAGGAAAGAAAGAATATTAAGAGAACTGTGTGACCAATCCAATGGAACAATATTCGCATTATAGGAGTACCAGAGGAAGAAGAGAGAGAAAAAGGGATAAAAAGTGTCTTTGAAGAAATAATTGCTGAAAACTTCCCCAAGCTGGGGAAGGAAATAGTTTTACAGACCATGGAAGCCCACAGATCTCCCAGCACAAGGGAACCAAGGAGGACAACACCAAGACACATAATAATTAAAATGGCAAAGATCAAAGACAAGGACAGAGTATTAAAGGCAGCCAGAGAGAGAGAAAAAATCACCTACAAAGGAGAACCCATCAGATTATCATCAGACTTCTCAACAGAAACCTTACAGGCCAGAAGAGAATAGCATGATATATTTAATGTAATGAAACAGAAGGGCCTTGAACCAAGAATACTGTATCGAACATGATTATCATTTAAATTTGAGGGAGGGATTAAACAATTCCCAGACAAGCGAAAGTTGAGGGATTTTGCCTCCCACAAACCATCTCTACAGGATATCTTAAAGGGAATGCTCTAGATAGCAGCACTCCTAAGGGTAAAAAGATGTCACCAGAGAAAATAAAATCATAGAAAAGAAAGCACACCATCCACATACTAACTAAAGGCAAAAAGTAAAACCAACTATCCACAAAAACAGTAAAAGGAAATGTAAAAGAGTGCAGAATAAAACACCTAGCATATAAAGAATAGAGTAGGAAGAATAAGAAGGGAGAGAAATAAAGAATAATCAGAATGTGCTAATAATAGCTTAAAAGTGATTTAAGTTAGACTGTTAGATAGTAAAGAAGCTACCCTTGAACCTTTGGTAAACACAAATCTAAAGCCGGCCATGGCAATAAGTACATATTTATTGATTATCACCCTAAATATAAATGGACTGAATGCACCAATCAAAAGACACAGAGTAATAGAATGGATAAAAAAGCAAGATCCATCTATATGCTGCTTACAAGAGACTCACGTCAAATCCAAAGTCATACACAGACTAAAAGTGAAGGAATGGAAAAAGATATTTCATGCAAACAGCAAGGAGAAAAAAGCAGGTGTTGCAGTACATGTATCAGACAAAATAGACTTCAAAACGAAGAAGGTAGCAAGAGATAAAGAAGGACATTACATAATCATAAAGGGGTCACTCCAACAAGAAAATAGAACCATTATAAATATATATGCACCCAACACAGGAGTGCCACCATATGTGAAACAAATAGTACCAGAAATAAAGGAGGAAACAGAAAGCAATACATTCATTTTAGGAAATTTCAACACACCACTCACTCCAAAAGACAGATCAACCAGACAGAAAACAAGTAAAGTCACAGAGGCACTGAAAAACACACTACAACAGATGGACCTAACAGACATCTACAGAACTCTACACCCAAAAGCTATAGGACACACATTCTTCTCAAGTGCACATGGAACGTTTTCCAGAATAGACCACATACTAGGCCACAAAGAGAACCTCAGTAAATTCAAAAATACTGAAATTCTAACAACCAACTTCTCATATCACAAAGCTATAAAACTAGAAATAAATTGTACAAAGAAAACAAAAAGGCTCATAAACACATGGAGGCTCAACACCATGCTCTTAAGTAATCAATGGATCAAGGACCAAATTAAAACAGAAATCAAACAATATATGGAGACAAATCACAACAGCAACACAAAGCTGCAACTACTGTGTGGATGCAGCACAGGCAGTTCTAAGAGGAAAGTATATTGCAATCCAAGCCTACTTAAAGAAGGAAGAACAATCCCAAATGAATAGTCTAAAGTCACAATTATTGAAATTGGAAAAAGAAGAACAAATGAGTCCCAAAGTCAACAGAAGGTGGGATATAATAAAAATTAGAGAAGAAATAAATAAAATTGAGAAGAATAAAACAATAGAAAAAAATCAATGATACCAATAGCTGGTTCTTTGAAAAAATAAAGAAAATAGATCAGCCTCTAGCCAGACTTATAAAGACAAAAAAAGAATGTACACACATAAACAGAATCAGAAATGAGAAAGGAAAAATCACGATACACCCCACAGAAATACAAAAAAATTATTAGAGATTACTATGAAAATGTATATGCTAACAAGCTAGAAACCCTAGAAAAAATGGACAGCGTCTTAGAAAAATACAACCATCCAAGACAGACAAAGAAACAAAAAACCTAAACAGACCAATTACCAACAACGAGATTGAATTGGTAATCAGAAAACTACCCAAGAACAAAACCCCTGGGCCAGATGGATTCACCTCTGAGTTTTATCAGGCATTTATAGAAGAAATAATACTGATTCTCCTTAAAGTTTTCCAAAAAATAGAGGTGGAGGGAATACTTCCAAACTCATTCTATGAAGCCAGCATCACCCTAATAACAAAACCAGGCAAAGACCCAACAAAAAAAGAAAAATCCAGACCAATATACCTGATGAACATAGATGCAAAAATACTCAACAAAATATTAGGAAACTGAATTAAAATATACATCAAGAGAATCAAACACCATGATCAAGAGGGATTCATCTCAGGGATGCAAAGATGGTATAACATTCGAAAATCCATCAACATCATCCACCACATCAACAAAAAGAAGAACAAAAACCACACGATCATCTCCATAGATGCTGAAAAAGCATTTGACAAAATTCAACATCCATTCATGATAAAAACTCTCCACAAAATGTGTATAGAGGGCAAGTACCTCAACATCATAAAGGCCATATATGACAAACCCACAGCCAACATCATACTTAACAACAAGAAGCTGAAAGCTTTTCATCTAAGATTGGGTAGAAGACAGGGAATCCCACTCTCCCCACTGTTATTCAACATAGTACTGGAGATGTTAGCCATGATAATCAGACAAAACAAAGAAATACAAGGTATCCATATTGGTAAAGAAGAAGTCAAATTGTCACTATTTGCAGATGACATGATACTGTACATAAAATACCCTTAGGACTCCACTTCAAAACTGCTAGAACTTATATCTGAATTCAGCAAAGTTGCAGGATACAAAATTAACACACAGAAATCTGTTGCTTTACTATACACCAACGATGAACTAACAGAAAGAGAAATCAGAAAAACAATTCCATTCACAATTGCATCAAAAAGAATAAAATACCTAGGAATGAACCTAATGAAGGAAGTGAAAGACTTGTACTCTGAAAACTACAAGACACTCCTAAGAGAAATTAAAGAGAACACTAACAAATGGAAATGCATCCCATGCTCTTGGCTAGGAAGAATTAATATTGTCAAAATGGCTATACTACCTAAAGCAATCTACAGACTCAATGCAATCCCTATCAAACTACCAACAGCTTTCTTCAATGAACTCGAACAAATAATTCTAAAATTCATATGGAACCACAAAAGACCCCGAATAGCCAAAGCAATCCTGAGAAGGAGGAATAAAACAGGGGGAATTATGCTCCCAGACTTCAAGCCCTACTACAAAGCTACAGTAATCAAAATAATTTGATATTGGCACAAAAACAGACCCACAGACCAGTGGAACAAAATAGAAAGTCCAGACATTAACCAAAACATATACAGTCAATTAATATATGATAAAGGAGCATGGATATACAATGGGGAAATGACAGCATCTTCAACAGCTGGCGTTGGCATAACTGGACAGCTACATGTAAGAGAATGAAACTGGATTATTGTCTAACCCCATACCTAAAAGTAAACGCAAAATGGATCAAAGACCTAAGTGTAAGTCATGAAACCATAAAACTCTTAGAAAAAAATATAGGCAAAAATCTCTTGGACATAAACTTGAGCAACTTTTTCATGAACATATCGCCCCAGGCAAGGGAAACAAAAGCAAAAATGAACAAGTGGGACTATATCAAGCTGCAAAGCTTCTGTACAGCAAAGGACACCATCAGTAGAACAAAAAGACATCCTACAGTATGGGAGAATATATTCATAAATGACATATCTGATAAGGGTTTTCATCGAAAGTATATAAAGAACTCATGTACCTCAACAAACAGAAAGCAAATAATCCAATTAAAAAATGGGCAGAGGATATGAATAGACACTTCTCCAGAGAAGAAATTCAGATGGCCAACAGGCACATAAAAAGATGCTCCACATCACTAATGATCAGAGAAATTCAAATTAAAGCCACAATAAGATATCACCTCACACCAGTGAGGATGGCCAACATCCAAAACACAAACAACAACAAATGTTAGGGAGGATGTGGAGAAAGGGGAACTCTTCTACACTGCTGGTGGGAATGCAAATTAGTTTAACCATTGTGGAAATCAGTATGGAGGCTCCTCAGAAAACTCAAAATAGAAATACCATTTGACCCAGGAATCCCACTCCTGGGAATTTACCCTAAGAATGCAGCAGCCCAGTTTGAAAAAGACATATGCACCCCTATGTTTATCGCAGCACTATTTACAATAGCCATGAAATGGAAGCAACCTAAGTGTCCATCAGTAGACGAATGGATAAAGATGTGGTACATATACACAATGGAATATTATTCAGCCATAAGAAGAAAACAAATCCTACCATTTGCAACAATATGGATGAAACTAGGGGGTATTATGCTCAGTGATATAAGCCAGGTTGAAGAAGACAAGTATCACATGATTTCACTCATACGTAGAGTATAAGAGTAAAGACAAAAACTGAAGGAACCAAACAGCAGCAGACTCACAGAACCCAAGAATAGAGTAATAGTTATCAAAGGGAATGGGACTATGAAGGATGGGTGGGAAGGGAGGGATAAGCTGGAAAAAGGGTCATTATGATTAGCAGACATAATGTAGGGGGGCATGGGGAAGGCTGTACAACTCAAAGAATGCAAGTAGTGATTCCATAGCATCTCACTATTCTGATGGACAGTTACTGTAATGGGGTATGTGGTGGGGACTAGATGAAGTGGGGAGCTTAGTAACCATAATGTTACACATGTAATTGTAGATTAATGATACCAAAATAAAAAAAAGAAAAAAGAATGAATAAAGTTAACAGAGCATCAGAAATGTTGGACACAATCTTATCATCATATGTATAATGGGAGTAAGAGCATAGAGAAAAAAAGCAGAAAAATAATTTGAAGAAATAATGGCCAAATTTCTCCAAATTTGATGAAAACATTAATCCACAGATTCAAGAATAACAATGATTTCTGTGTAGAACATATAGAAAGAGATCCACACCCAGACACATTATAGGATAAATGCTGAAGTACAAAGACTATTTTAAAAATATCAAGAGAAAGAATGACATCATGAGGAAAGGGAATCTCAATTATATTAACTTCCAATTTTTCATCAGAAAGAATGGAAACCAGGAAGCATAATGAATGGTGGTAATGGTAACTGTGCCAGCAATTACAAAAGACAATGTAATCACATATTTCTCCTCCTTTCTTTTCTTAGTTGATTTAAAAAACAATTATATAGAAAAGTCAATATGCAGCCCCATGTTTACTGCAGAATTATTTACAATAGCCAAGATATGGAAGCAACCTGAATAACCACCAACAGATGAATGGATAAAGATGTATATATACATAATGGAATATTATTCAGCTATAAAAAGGAGAAACTTTTGTCATTTGTGTCAACATGGATGGACCTAGAGGTTATTATGCTAAGCAAAATAGGTCAAAGATAAATAGCATATTTTACTCATATGTGGAAACTAAAAAACAATAACAAAAAAAAACAACAAAGAGAAACAAAAATAGACTCATAAATACAGAGAACAAACTGGTAGTTGCCACAGGGAAAGAAGGTGGGGGACAGGTGAAATAGGTGGAGGGGCTAAAGAGGTACAAGCTCCCAAGTATAAAATAAATATGTCACAGAGATGGAAAGCACAGCATAGGGAATATTGTCAACAATCTTGCAATATCTTCGTATGATGATAGATGATAACTGCACTTAAAATGGTAAGCATTTTGTAATGTATATG
>JAVSCE010012121.1:0-20398 GCA_032199065.1 Smutsia gigantea
AAAAGCCCAGACTGAGTTTACAGATGCTTCCTTCTTTGTCACTGTTAAACCCCAGAGAGCAGAGCTGCCACCAGTTTCCCTGGCTCTCTGGGCCTTCCGTGCTGGTGCTCTGACGGGTTCCAGATCTTGAGTCGGGCTCTTTCCTTACCCATTTTCAGAGCCTGAAGAAGAATTTCTTCCTGCAGAAAGCCAGCTGCTCCCTTCATCCCAGAGCCGAGCTCATTATGGAGCCCTGGAGAGTGCAGGTGTCCTTGAAAGCTTAAGCTATCCACTTCCCTTCGATAAATTTCCCTGCACTTGTCCCAGCTGGATGTTCTCTTCTGCTGTCAGGGCCACTGAAGTGAGGTGAGCGGTAGTGACCTTGTCCAGTGAGGAGGTGCCTTACTTAGGAATGGGGGCGGAGGCAAATCTTGTGGTTGTCTCTTCTTTGAAGAGCTCAGCTGGACCTCTCATGTGCTGTATTCAACTTTGAGGCCCCTCTCCAGTGTCTTGCCAGGCAAGTACCAGCCTGGTGTTGGAGGTCTCATGGCCAACTGGGCCCCTCACTGTTTTTGACTGCAGCAGCTGGCCTGGTCCCCATCCCGGACATGTCTGGTGCCCAGGTAAAGGCTGAACCACACCTGCTGGGTCATGTCTTTTCCCCTCCTGCTTACCTAGACTCACCAACTGGACCTGCTGCTTCCAGGAGATTTAAAGAGCCAGTGCCAGGGTTCCCTTGCCATTCCCCTTCATATTTTATATCTTCTCCTTTTGTAAGCTAGACATTTAAGGCCTAGGTGATTCAAAAGCAACCACTTTTAGGATTTATATGGGGGAATTTAGAAAGGTACGACACAGACCTTCAGCCTACACTTCAGACTGATCCCTGGTGTGGAGACACAATATAATAATTAAAACACACACACACACATACCAGCAAACCCTGGAGAAAGAGTGATTCTCATTTCCAGAATTACCACATTATAAGATTCACAAGGCATATAAAGAAACAAAGTATGTCCCATTCAGAGGGAAAAAAAAAAAAAAGGAATGGAAACCATCCCTGAGATAGACCCAGATGGTGGACTTATTAGGCAAAGAATTTAAGCCAACAGTCTTTAAGATGTTCAAATTGCTGAAAGAAGACCTGGACAAAGCCAAGAAAACAATGTATGAACAAAGTGGAAAGATCAAAAGAGAGAGAGAAAACATAAAAAAGAACCAAAAATAAATTCCAGAGCTGAAAAGTACAATAACTGAAATGAAAACTTCACTAGAAGAATTCAAAAGAAGATTCAAGCAGGAAGAAAAAAGAATCAGGGAATTTGAAGATAGGATAGTTGAGATTACCAAATCTGAACAACAGGAAGAAAAAAGAAGAGAAGTGAGTGGAGCCCAAGGAGGTCCACTGAGTGGACCAGCGTACACACCATGGGAGTCCCAGAAAGGAAAGAGAGGGAGAAAGGAGCAGGAAGATTTTTGAAGAAATAATGACTGAAAACGTCCCAAATTTGATGAAGGACATGAATATAAACATCCAAGAAGCTTATCTACCTTCAAAGAGGATAAATTCAGACTCACTCCAAGACACATTATAATCAAACTATTAAAAGACAAAGACAAAAGAAAATCTTAAAAGCATCAAGAAAGAAGCAACTCGTAATTTGCAAGAAATCCCCCCAAAGATTATCATGAGATTTCTCTCAGAAACCTTTGATATTGGAAGGCAGTAGGTTGACACACTTGACAAATCAAAAACTTTTGAGACCAAGAGATGCTGATATAAAAGGATTATGGAGCCATTAGAGATACTAGCCAGATTGAGTCCTGGGACAGGAAGTTTCTGCTTCACCAGAAGCAAGGCCAGTTAGTATAAGCAACTTATGCACCAGACTCAAGAAACAGGGCACATTTGAGATGGGTCTCTAGGAAAGAAAGTTCTTTAAATTCCCAGTGGCTAGATAAGGAAGGTGGGCTAATAGGAAGTGGGGAAGTCTGCAGAGAGGTGGTTTGTCCATGAGAAGATGTGTGGTTGGTTGTCAGATGACTCAGGGATTGTTCGCATGTAAGAGGAATGTAGTGGTTCTGGGACCTTCTAGATAATTGTTGAAATGACTTCATTCAGGAACATGGAGCCTTTGGTTGGCTATGGTCCACAGCTAATGACTGATGACCCTTCCTATCTCTCTCCTTAATTCTCCAGCCCTTATATCACTTAATTTTAGGGTATCTCAGAATTTTTCCTTATGTAAAACCTGTCATCCTATTCCTGGCTAAAATATTCTTCAAAAATTAGGTGGAAATTAAGAAATTCCCAGATAAATGAAAGCTGAGGGAGTGTGTTACCATCAGGCTTGCCTTGCAAGAAATGCTATAAGGAGTCCTTCAGGTTGCAATGAAAGGAAACTAGACAGTTACTTAAAACCATATGAAGAAATAAAGACTTCTGGTAAAGGAAAATACACGGACAATGATGTAAGCTAGTACTATTGTAAATTTGGTTTGTAACTCTCTTTGTTTTCTACATAATTTAAGAGACTACTTCATTAAAAGAACAATTTGTATTTGGACACACATGTGTTAAGTATGTAACCTATGCTATCAGTCATTAAAGAGGGGACAGATATATAAGAGCAGAGTTTTTGAATGCTAGAGTGTTACACTTTAGGATGTTAAGTGTAATCCCTATAGTAACTACAAAGAAAAAAGCTATAGAGTATACACAAATAGAAATGAGAAGGGAAATAAACAGTTTCAGGACAAAAAAAATTGACTATATACAAAAGGAGACAGTAATGCAGGAAATGAGGGGGAAACTATAAGGCACATAGAAAAGAAATAGTGAAATGACAACTAAGTTTCTCCTTATCAATACTTTATTTAAAGTAAATTAATTAAACTCTCTAATCAGAAGACAGAAGAAATTGGCAGAATGCATAAAAAGATATGATTGAACTATATACTGTCTACAAAAGACACACTTTGGATCAAAGACACAAACAGGTTGAAAGTGAAAGGATGGAAGAGGATATTCCATACAAATAAATAGTAAGCAAAAGAGAGCAGAAATGGCTATACTAATTAGACAAAATAAACTTTAAATCAAAAGAGATTATAAGAGACTAAGACAAAGAAGGGCATTATATATTGGAAAGTGTTCAATAAAGCAAGAAGATTTAAAAATTATACATTTATATACCTAATAACAGATTACATATAATATATACATATAATATACATAAGCAAAACCTGACAGAATTGAAGAGAGAAATAGTTCTACAATAACAGCTGGAGACTTAAATATTACGGTCTCAATCATGGATAGGACAATCAGAAGGAAAATAAGTAAGGAAACAGAGGACTTGAACAAAAGAAAAAAACAGCTAGATCTAACAGACATATTAGAATACTCAGCTCAACAGTATATGTATTCTTCTCAAGTGCACTTGGGACAATCTCCAGGATATGTGAGGCCACAAATTAAGTCTGAACAATTAAAAAACAAAAACAAAAACAAAAAAACGGATATCCTACTAAGTATCTCCTTCAACCACAAAGGGGTGAAGTTAGAGATAATTAAACAGAAGAAAGATATTGGAAAATTCACAGATTTGTGGAAATTAGACAGCTTATTTTAAACAAAAATAGGTCAAATAAGAAATCACAAGGGAAATCAGAAAATACTTAGAGATAAATGAAAATGGAAACACAAATTAACAAAATTTATGAGTTGTAGTGAAGCAGTGCTAAGAGGGAAATTTATGTCTCTAAATGGTTATATTAAAACAAGAAGGATCTCAAATCAACGGCTTAACTTAAGGAACTAGAAAAAGAACAAACTAAAACTAAATATAGCTAAAGAAAGGAAATAATACAGATTACAGCAGAGATAAAAATAGAGAATGGAAAAACAATATAGAAAAATCAATGAAAACGTTAATAAAACTTACGTGAAAAACTTAATAAAATTGAAAAACTTTTAGCAAAATTGACAAAGAAAAAAGGGAAGCTGCAAATTATTAAAATCAGAAATGAAAGATGGGACAGGACTCCTGATTCTACAGAATAAAAAATTATTATAACAGAATGCTATCCACACCTGTAAGCCACAAGATTAAATAGATTAGACATTTCTAGAAACATGAACCTTACTAGCTGAAACATGAAATAGAAATCCACCTATTTCTTATTTTGAACTTTATACCATTCTAAATTCTTGCCCCTTAGTTTTTCTTTATTCTGAAGTATTAAGAAAATTTTTTTCTGAATTCCACTATTGCAACATCTGATACTGTGATTTTTTTCTTTCTTTCAGATTAAAAAATATCCTTTATATCCTGGATCTCTAAAGTTTATTCAGACAATATGATAAACCAAACAAATTCCCATGAGTAGGACACATTTTAATTCTACTGTTGGTTTTCATTTGTGATAGGCACTTTTGCATTCTGAGGCCACTTTATATAGCATTTTTGTGAATTAACCTCTCAAGTTCAGCATGTGTGCAGAGGAGCTGGAAGGTATGGTGAGCAGTCTGGAAGCGAGACTAGAGGTCAGGACTGGGACCGGATATGTGACACAGTGTGTACTGCTGTCCCGCACAGGCCTCTGTAAAAGACGAGAACTTGTCAACACTTTAAGCTAGAGAGAGAGAACATGTGAATCCAGAAGATCTGGCAACACTGGGACTGAATTTCTGCAAAGCAACAACTGGCTGCAGTCACTGCTCTCAGACCACTTGCTCGTGTCCCGAATCCCCGAGGCTTCTGGTGCCTTTCCCGGTCCCACTGCAGCCACTGCTATGATGCTCTGGGCCCTCCGGGACTGTGTGTTTGACATCCTATGAGGCCACCCTCCTCCTCCTCCTGAGACTCGTCCTCTTCCCGCGGCAGGGAGCCGCTGTGCTCTGGGACGGTCTCCTGTCCCCTCAGTGTCCTTGTCCTTCCAGCACTGCCTCTTTCTACTGCACCCAGCTGTCCCCCTGCCGCTGTCCCTCAGTGTGAGCACACTGAGCACCGGCCCGTAGTTCAGCAGAGCATTCCCTGGCAGTTCCCTGCCGAGGTCATCCTTAATAGCCAGGACTGTCTTATTCACGGGGCCCACTACGTCGCAGGCTCTTGGTGATTGTTTTTCCAGTAAAGGAACAACTGGATGGAAGAACACGAATGGAACAATATCAGTTCTGTTTACTTTCAGTGTTCTTATTCTTTTCAATGTCAGCTTAAAAAAATCATTTTCTCAGTGGAATCTAGTATTGTTTCTGTTCCAAGCCAAGATGTATAAACTAAGAATGACAACTCCTCAATGTGTTATGAACGTATAAGCATGAAGTGGACAGCATCCTTCTGGGTAACTGGAACCCACCTTGAGCCCAGAGGCTGCACCCAGCAGGAGAGCCTGAACGACTGGCCAGGTGTGAGCGGTCGGGGAGCGTGTGCAGTAAGGACTGACTCTGCTAGCTCGGGTGACCCCTGTCCCTGTCCCTCAGCTCAGCAGGACGTGCAGCCCTCTGACTCGGATGGTGTCATGGGCATTAGGCAAGGTCTCTGTGTCCTCTTCTACCCCTGCTGCATGAAACCTTTATTGGATACTGGATTCATACCTTACTATCCTAACAAAGTGTTACCTAATTTTAAACTTACTTTTCTGTAGTGCACCAAATTCACCCTTCAACTTGTAACCCATTAAAAAAAAAACTTCCACTCATGTGTTTTGAAATATCCACTGAGCCTTGTAATACCGTTTAAACAAAGACACGTGAGGCACAGGCCATACTGTATACTGTTCTCTGGGCTTTGAAATAGTCTTCTGTCTTCAGAGAGGAAAGCCGGCGGGTAGGACATTGTTCTTGGGGAGGCTGTACCTCATGGCAAAGACGACAGAAGGGCCTCAGAGGCCGCCCGAGTCACAGTCTCAGACACAGCGCCACCCACGGGTCAGGAGCCGGCATGGGAGCTGGAATCTGAGGGCCTAGGCAGCTGAGGGTCTTCAGGGCCCACCCTGACTATGCTCCCATGGGGTCCTCCACGCTCCTGGTGGCCAGGATCTTCAGGCCACCGTCCTCACTCCACAGTGTGCAGCAGGATGGGTGTCTGGCCCCTCCAGGGCAGCTCTTCACCCTCGCTCACATTCCCTCTGACCACCACGCTCTGGTCACTCTCTTGTTCCATGTGAGGGACATCTCACTCGTGGCAGGACAGCTCTGGGGCTGCACCTCCATGTCCCGCCTCTTTGCTGGGTCTGACTCTGTATTTAGATTCGACTCTGGATTTGAGGGGCACCTTTGTCCTTAACTTGGTAGCCAGAGGCCCCCAGAGCCTGCGGAACTCAGAACTCGGTGCCCGGGGGCGAAGCAGCGGGATGGCTGGCGGGAAGAGAAGGGAGAGGTCATTGCTCTTTTTATGAGCCAGGCCAGTGTCCCCAGTGCGCTGCCAATTCCCTCTGACTCGCGGAGGTCCCAGTGCGGGCAGGGAGTGCGGAGCCAGACAAGATGAGCCCAGGGTGCCATGGACACCTCTGTGCCCAGACCTGGGCCCTGAAACTCGCTGCTGGGTGATGTAAAGGTCTTGTTTTTGCGAAACCGGGTTCTAGGTCTCCTTGTGTGGCAGGTTGGAGGGGGCCCAGGTGACTGGGTCGTTGGTGGGGCCCTGGTGGAGCGCAGGTGGGGCTACGGGGCTGTGATCACACCCCCGCATCCTGTCACAGCCACCAGATGAGCTTCAGCTGAGCTGACGTCATGCCCTATGTCCACAAAACACTGACCAAGGACATGGCCTTGGGTTACTGGGACATCTCATCGGTGAGTGAGGGGTCTGCCTGGTGAGGAGTCACTGCCATCCGGCTCTCCCAGAAGGTTCCTCCTCAGAGCTTATGGAGCTCAGCCTCTGCCCCTGCCTGGCTCTCCTGCTCCACGACCTCCTCTCAGCTTTCATCCGGGTTCTGCTGAGTCCCCGGGTGAGGGCCGGGCTGGCCTGCAAGCCGCACAGGCCCTTTCTGAGTCCCTGCGGGGTCTCCGCGAGGGGTCCCTGGGTGGGCCACCCGGGAGGCAGGCGCCTCCCTGTGGGAAGGAGAACGTGTGTGCAGACTGGGAGGGACAAGGCCTCCCGTGGGGGAGGCGGGGAGGGACCCCAGCCAAGAGCGCCGGCTGCAGAGAGCCGGGCTGCCTTCCTGCTGTTCCCCTGCGGACGTCCTCAGTGCCTCAGTGCTCCTTCTGACAAATGGCGACACTAGACCCTCTCTTGTAGCCTGGTTGCGGGAGGGCTTGAACCTATAATCTCTTGTGCATCTCAGCGCCTGGCACAGTGTAGAGTCTCCATGTGTGGGAACTCTTCATAAGACATCACATGGTTACAGGAAATTGGAAAGCTCAGTTATGAGAGCCGGGGACCCCAGGAAGACTGCCTGATGCCCCAGCACGGGACCCCCCGAGGAAGGGCTGTAGCGGGGTCCCCTCTGAGGAGGGGCTGCTTGAACCCCTGTGAGGCTGCAGACCCTGAGAACTGGCCTTGTTTTCCCACGCTCAGGGCCTGAAGAAGATCGCTGCCTATATGAAGTCCAGCCGCTTCCTCCTAGGGCCTCTGCTGGAAAGTTTGCACTACAGGGCAGGAAGCTGGACCCAGTATGGCCAGGAGACAGGGTGGGGGAGCCCGTGGTGTCCCTGCTGCACTTGGACTCCAGAGACAGTGCGAGCTCCTGCACCCCCAGGACCAGCTCTCTTGCTTCTTTTTCCTTCATTCAGTCCTTTCTCTTCCCAGATAACTTAGTATGCCCCCATATTTCCCTCCCAAGCCCCCTTTCATAGAGGCCCTTTAAACCTCTATAACTCCCTGGTTTTCTTCTTCAAAATCCTCCCTTGACATTAACCTTCCTGCGCTAAAGCCAACCAGACCACCCCCCTTCAGTGGCTGCCTCTGCTCTGAGGGCCGACCGGACCCCTGGTCAGTAGAGATCCGCACTGAGCCCCCACTTACACTCTCCTGGACACCAGTAAAGGCTGGTGTGCAGGCCCTGCTCCACCAGCGCAGCCCCTGCCCGCCTGCCTGATCCCCTGGGAGGCTTTTATCACTGCTCCTGTGCGTTTTATAATTCGCTACTGGTCACCTGGACTCAGGAGACTGTGTGGGGGCTGTCAGGGCCAGTTTTCCTTCTCTCATCCGTTGCAGGGGCTCAGTAGATGAGGATGTGCGTGCGTGGTGACAGGGAGGAGGACAGGTCAGATTATAAGGTTTCTGGCTCATTTCTTTCTCTACTTCCCTGAGTCTGTGCCCCAGCATGGATTCTCCACAGAAGCGGGTCTTTCTGGGCCTGGTCCCTTCTTGAGTCAGCAGTCATGGGGGCCTCCTGTGAGCTCGCAGTACTCTGTGTCACAGGTCAGGGGCTCTGGACGTCCAGCAGTTCACCGATAAGGTGGGGCCCTGATGGATGATCAGGAGGTGTTCCCGTTTTGGATACCCTTCCCCTGTGTTCTTACAACATACCTCAGGAAAACATATCCCACTGTACTATAATTGTTTTTTACTTGTTTTCCTCTCTAACTTGATTATAAATTCATTGAGCAGGGAACCCATGTTTTTTTTTTTTTACTTTTATCTCTGGTATCTATCATATTGCCTGTCAAGTTGGAAATTTGAAAGAATTATGTCCAGGTAAGACCCTGGCAACCTCTACAGGCAGTACTGGGATTCAGAGCTCTGGATAGAGTTCATCTCCACCATTGGTATATAGAATAAAGTTCAAAAGATCTAAAATTTTCAGATCTGGGAGAATGAGCCTTTAGCTCTCTCTGACTTAAGCTTTTAGGAGGCTGTAGCTGTCCTTTGAATAACTTGACGTGGGCAGGCCCACTGTGCTGGGCCTCAGTGTTAGCCCGTCTGGGCCGTCAGGAGGTGGTGTGCGCATTTGGTGTTAGGATGCCTGCACAGGGGCAAAGGATGACCATCTGGTGAGCAGGTTCCTCACACAGCGGCTGGATGGTGGAGTTAAGCCTCATTAAGACACGGCCTTGAGACCTAGCTCATAACAGGAGAATATTCCTGTTGGGCATTTGTCACTGCCTGCAGCGGTGCTTCGTGCAGTTACTAAATAAAAAGGAGGCAATAGGAATAATGTTAAGGGTTATTAAGAAATGAATGTTTAATTTAAAAACATAGAGCTGGTTAGATGAAAGTTAAGCAAAGCTGAAAGTTTTGAAGCTGGTAAGATAAAAGTTAAGCCAAAAACTCATTAAAGACAGATGGGATAAGAATAAAAAGAAAAGAAGTAACAGAAATGAGGGGTGACACTATGATAAAGATAGGTAGAGAGAATAAAAAGAGTAGATCTAGCTCTAGAACAAGGGCTGGCAAATGTTCTCTGTCGAGGGCTGCATGGTAAGTGTTCCTGGGACCACGTGTTTGGTCTCTGCCACAGTCACCTCTATCATTGCAGTGTCTTGGTTCACAACCTCCTTGGGAGCTTCCCAGGTGAAATCTGAAACTGGCCCCTGCACTCAGAGCGCAGGGTGAGGCCAAAGAAGGAGGCCACTCCAGATTTGTAGGTGGCAAGTTTAATGAGCAAGAGAACTTACATATGTGGCTTGTCTTGGGCCGCTGCAAAATAAATAGATCTCTGCATCTACCACCCACATCTTAATAGTTCAATGGTGGCTTTAACTGTGTTTTAGTCACATATGCCATCCAGCTGATCTTATCACCTGTGGAAGGTGAAATAAAAATGGAATCACTTAGGTCAAGGGGTTTTGAATGGAGGTTAGAGGCCATTAAGGAGACGGGCTTTATTCATGTTCTTATTGGTGGAATCGTGGATTTTTGAACTGGGCCAAACTGCAAATATTCCAAGGACTCAGCCTTGAACACCTGCAACTGGCCCCAGAAAGGGACTTAACTTAGCGATAGCCTCAGCAACCAACTTTATTCAGCCAAGATCAGTTTTCTGTCTCTAACACCAGGAACAGAGTGCATAAGCATCCCTTTGTCTTTAAACCCTGACTTTGTTCCCTGGTGGGGCACAGGCTGTATTGCTACCTGTAAGTCCAGGGAGAGGAAATCCTGGGGCAAAATACCTCTAAAAACCAAAATCAAAGGGAAACATAAAGTTTAAAACTCATTTATTGCTTGCAAACTGCAGTCCAGCACCGTCTCTCTCTCTCCTGCTCCTGAAGAAGCAAGCAAGCAAGCCAGCCAGCCCCTCCCTTTAAACTCTCAGGTTCAGAGAGCCCTCGGTTCCCCAGGTAATTACCCCTTGACACAGAGATGAATTTCTCTCCACCCCTGAGGATATGCAAATACATTAAAGCCAGGTGAGATAATCTGGAAATGTTACAATTTTACCCACAGTACCTGAGTCTGTGCTCCCCAACTTGAAATTCTGGGACCCCAAATAAATACTTCTGTTTTGTTTCAGTTCTGCCCTTTTCCTTGGCTGACATACCACGTCGCCAGCTCAGCCATACTTGGGGCAGCAAGCAGAATGCACATTCCAGGGGCAGGGCTGGAGATGAACCCCCTGCTGCAGGCCAACCATCAGGTAGGTCCTCTCAGCGACTCACCACCGCCCCCTGCCCGATGCAGCGTCAAAGCGGCCACAGATGATAGATCAGTGGGTGGTGGGGCTGTATTCCAGCAGAACTTCAAAAACAGGTGGCCGCTGTTTTTGAGCTCCTGAATCTAGAAGCTCAAATTAAAAGGGCATGGCTGTAGTAAAGCTTAAATATTAGACCTGAAATGAAAAGGGTGATTATCAAAGACAAAAAGAGCAAAATAACTCAATCCTTAAAAAAGTGGGAAGATGTGATCATGAAGATAGCTGCAAATGAAAACGATGTTCTAAACACCGTGGTCAAAATTACAAGAGGTAAAAACATCTATTTTAAAGTCTGGGGTAGAAGTAGGAGAAGGTATGTATGTCAGGCTGAGGCAACCAAAAAAGATGGTGTCACTGTGGCGAGGGACCAACAGAGGCCCTGTCTTGGGGTCCATCGGCATCTCATGACGGTGCTTGTACACCACTGCGTGTCTTCCCCTTCTAGAACCGAAAAACAAGTCACACTCTGCGAGCATGGCTGCCTGCAACCTTGGCTCCTGCACTGTTCTCTAATCACCCGTTGTTAATTACGAATTCCCTGCTTAGCATTCCTCCATTATCATTGTATTAGCAAAGAAAAAGCCGATAGAGACCCCAAGGCAGCCGTTTATAGAAAATGGAAGTTTATTCTTTCCCTGTTGTGTGGGGAATAGTCCAGGCTGAGGCCATCCTTCTTCATGAAGTTATTCAGGGCCTCAGGCTCCTTCCATCTGTGACTCTGCCATCCCCTAGGGTGCTTCCTCATCTCCTTGGTTGAAGCTGTATCATGAGTATGGGAAGGAAATAAACTCGAGGAAGCAACACCCCGTTATGTAAGTGAGGCAGAAGTTGCATACATCACCATCATTCACATTCCATTCGTGAGGTTCGGTTGTGTGGCTGCACCTAGTCACAAGGGTAGACCTGTGTTTTGACAGAATGGATTTTGGGGGCCAACTGCAGTCACTCCCATACCCAGAGAAGTAGGGATTGAAGTTAAATCCAAGTCCAGGAGAAATTTTGGGTTTCAGCCAGTGGTTTAAAACAGGATAGAGGCTAAGGTATTAAAAACCAGAACTTCCTTTTCAGATAGACCTAAGGGGAGTGGCGTATCGCTTAGGGTTCCTTCTTGTTGAACCGGGGGATTTAGTGGGTATCAGGTTAGCTTACTGAATCCCTGGGGTGTGTGGCGAGGCAGTTGGCCTTGCAGGCTGGGTAACCAGGAAGCATGCCTAATCACATGTGGGATTGTTCTAGAGAAAGCCCTGCAGCCATTGCTGGGCACAGACACTGGAGCTTCTACCCCTGACCTGTGACACCAGATGCGAGTGTCTCACCACTGCTGCCTCCAGAATCCTGGTCCCTCCACGACTTTCTTCAGAACTCCAGTCCTGCACCACCGTGTGCCGTTAGCAGAGCCTGGGTCGCAGACCTGTGCCTCAGCCTCTTGGAAGGGCAAGTGGATTTAGTTAGGATTACGTTCTGCTCTATATAACTAAATAATACCAGTGCCTTAAATAGGACCCAAGTTTATTTCTCACGTAAAGAAGACCTGCAGGTGGACAGTGAAGCGCTGGTAATGTGGTTCCCTAGGCGCCCTGATGACAGCTTTATGCTCCCTCAGCCTCAGCATGTGGTTTCTGCCCTCAGTGGCACCTGCTAGTCTGAATGGCTGCCGGAGTCCCATCGCATCTGCGTTCCAAACAGCAGGAGGAAGGAGGAGGAATGGGGTTGCTCTTTCCCTCTTAGGGAAAATTCCTGCAAGTAACATATAACACTTCATTTATAGCTCCTTGGCTGGAACTTGCTCATATTGGAAATAACATTTTTTTTTGCCTGAGAAGTAATGTGCCATGTAGATATGGGGGGATGGATGTCAGGAGTCACTTAGCAGTCTTCCACCTTGGGGAGGAGGGACTTAAAATGTGAGGAATTCCCCATCCATAAGAAGGATGTTTCAGAGACGCAGAGGATAGATGTCCAACATAATGTATACTTCCAGACAATCATGACTATAGCCACTACCATAAAATGCTCCTGCCTATCAAAATGCAGCCATCCCTGTACAAACAAAAACACATTCACCCTCTTTCACCCAGAACAGGACAACTCAAAATGTCATCAACTACATCAACTGCATCTACTCCCAAGTTTGGGATCTCTGGTAACATTCAGATTGGTATTCTGAAAATGACAGTGGACATAAGACTTTTATACCAGTGGAAAATAACCCCTGATTGCCCCTATATAAAATAGTAAGGGAATGGGAGGTGGAAAAAGGAAAAATGAGGTGACCTCTGTAACGTAGCAGCAAGCAGCCTGCACTCAGATCAGCAGATAAGCTGCTTTGCATGTATTTACAATGCTTGTATGGTGTCCTTCTTTGGTGAGAGTGTTAGCGGCTGAGATGCTGTTTTCCCCAGGAGCGTGTCTTGAAGGCAATGAAGAATGAAGCCAGCAGCCAGGAGTGTGGAGTGACCAGCAAAGTTTAATGAAAGAGTGAAAGAGGAAAGAACAGCTCTCGCTTATTGGGAGGGGTTCCAAGGGAGGATGCTGTCAGAGCTGTAGTGTCTAGGGTTTATAAGTACCAAAAGGGAGTAAACCATGCAAGAGGCTGGGAGTTGTTGCTGGGGCCTGTTGCTATGGCCAAGCTAGGATCAAAGGAAAAGAAAAACTGCGTTTTTTCTCAGGCTGAATTTTCCCAGATGTCCAGGATGAGGCTTCTTGTTCACTGAGAAGCTTTTACCCCGGTTCCCTTCTTCCTGTACCTTGAGTTCTCCCTGCCTGTGTCTGACCAACACCTGCCTCAAGAGGATGTCGCATAAGTCTTTTACACTAAACATTGATATCAGCGACTCAAGTCACTCCCTGGATTAGCTCTTGTCTCTATCCCTCTGGTGATCACACTTTCAAGGTCATTGTCATCCTACCTCATTAACCAACGTTTTCCTAGCTAGTGTGGCTGAGGAGTGAAACCTTATTGTTGACATACACAGAGACCAGCCTACTGCTGCACATAACACAAAACTCACAAACAGAGAGTAGAGGGGACAATCCTGATGGGTTCCAGAACAACTCTTCCTGTAAACGCTAATTATCATTCCTAGTTAATCAGATCTGGCTTTTCCCGACAGACTCCCCTTTGTGAGGTAGCCCTAACGACCCCCCAATAAAACGCAGCTCTGTCCAGAAGGCCACAGCCGCCCTGCGCCCACTCTGCGCCGCCTACATTCTTTTCTAGTCCTCTTCACGTTTAGAACATAGTTTTGGAAGGAAGCGGATAGGGATTCGGTCACAGTTCAAAAAAATTATCTGTTAATACAATTGGCAACATTACACCATAGAAGATAAAATATAGGCCTTTTCTAATTTTTCTTAAAACTTCTCACACAAGAACAATATGCTGTTTGTTCTAATCCCATCCCCCATTCCCACTGAAAGCGCTCCCTTCCAGTAACCGTCGGTAGGCCCTCTGTCGCTCTGTGGGCCACTCAACAGCATCTACGCATTTGAAATTCACACATACACACAGCCATTTAATCTTTCTCCTGGATTTAAATCCCACACAGGAGTCACCTATAATTACTTCCATTGAAAATCCCCACAGAACACCAAAAGCCGATCTGTGGCTTTCAGAAATGTGTCACTCCAGTTTGTCCTGAGCAAGGAGCAAGCCACAAAGCCATATAACACGCTCCCCAGCCTCAGAGGTCCTTGCCAGGCCTCGGCACCTCCCTGAATCTGAACTTTTGTCCTGACTCCAAGTACTTCGGCCTGAACAATCTCTCCCTGTTGTAAGAACAGGGCATTCCATTTTTCTGTGTTCTATCTCCCAACCAGAAAAGAGAAGAATTAAAAAAATTTCCTTAAGAGCATTAAGCATTTATTTGAAGCAAGCTCTTCTGTTTTTCTCCCAGTTTTCATTAGAATTAAGAGAATCTATGCCATTTCTGTGAGTGCCTACTTTGTGTTAGGCTCTATACAAGCACTAGATATGAAAATTTGCATGAGACACAGTCCCTGCTCTCAGGCAACTTATAGTTTAGTGCAGAGACAGACATTTAAAAAAGCAGTTAGAGTTCAGTGTGGGAAGTGCTGATAGAGGAAAACATGAAATCTTATGGGAACAGAGACTTAAAATAAGTGCATTAAATTAGCTCGAGGTGGAAGAACATTGGTCAGGCTACTAAATTTCAGTGGCTTAATAACATGTTTATTTCTTACTCACACTTCATGTCCGATGTGGTAAACAGGGCTCTGCTTTTCATAGACTGTCAGAGACCAAGATTGATGGAGGCTTCAACTTGGCCTTGCTCTCAGAATCCTCCCAGTGGTCAGAAGCTATGATGATTCACACACTGGCTCTTTTAACGCTTCTGTCTGGAAAAAGTGTGTAATTCCTACTCTCATTTAATTGGCCAAAGTAAGTCACAAGGTCACACTTAATTTGAGAGGGTAGTGAAGTTTTCTCAAAAGGAAAACAGTAAGAAATCTTCAACTATCACTAGTGAATCTCCACAGGGGTTACCAGCTGTGGCTTCCCCGAGTAATGACGTCTAAGCTCACCTTAGAAGATGAACGGGCATTAGGGGGCTTAGGGGGCTTGGAGCAAAAGCATTGCAGGCAGAGGAACAGCAAGTACAGAAGTGTGAAGATAAAAGAGAACACGGGGCTTTGGGTTAATTTTTAACTATACATTTATAAAACAGGGGTGTGTTCTAAGTGTTCTAAAAACATTGGCTTAATTGGGGTAACAGTGCAGTGAGGGAAGGCACAGGGGGCAGAGTTCGCTGTGGCAGAGCCAGGGTCCGAACCCAGACAGCCTCACTAAAGCTATGCTGGTCCGTGGGGAATTCAGGAAGGCTGGCACCTAGTGCCCCAGGGATGAGGGAGGGGCTGGCACAGGCCAAGAGATATAGCTGGAAGGGAAGCTGAGGTCAGATGATGGATTGGGTAAAGCAAAGGAGATTGTCCTTTTCCCCCGAGGACTAAGAAGCCATTAATTTTATTTAAGCATGGGAGTGACATAAGCAAATTTGCACATTAGAAAAATCACTGGCTAAAGGGCGCTTCTTTCCCTCTCCCCTACCACCCATCTGAACTCCCTAAATCCCTTATCAGATGCCTCATTGCTCCATCGAGTCCTGTAGCTGAAGGGTAAGGAATGTGTGATACCTGTATGAAGTGCAGGTGTTCTCATAAGCCCTTGAGCTGCCTAAAAGGCAGGTGCATGTCCGACACATCAGTGTCTCCACTCTGGCCACCCCCTCGGTAATGCTACAGTGTATTTTTCTTGAATCACATAAGCTGTTTCTTTCTGAACTGGAAATGCTTTAATCAGGTTGCTCGACCTTCAATAATGGATACAAGTGAGTTTCCCTAATACTTTTTGGGAACTGCTCCCTCAAACTTAATGTACCTGTCACAAGTTGTTGTTGTTGCTTTTTAAGCTCTTTTGATGCTATTTGCACAAACCCACCCCTCATATACTAATCTCTCCACATCTGTGTGGCCTCTATGCCTCTAGGACGGCGGGGCATCCACTCCCCTTCCGTGCATGAAGGCAGCTATTGTGACAGCATGCTCTCTGGGCTCCTGTTAGACTGGGGCAGGTTGGGACCTGGGCAGCCACACCCCCTGTGGAATGGATCTGTTCCTCTCAGCAGCCTTCCCTGCTTTCCAGGCGAACAAGTTCATTGCCTTTGGGTAACTGTTAAGTGGATATCCTCTAACAAACAGAATAACTAGAAAAAGTTGGAACATGTGATTTGTCTTTTGTCTATCTGGAATTCATGTGAAATACATTTCACCTGCAGACCTATGCTTTTTGAACCTCCTCCTTCCAACTGCCTTGATGTCACCTGCCTTTTCCAGGATTCTTTTCTCAGAGGACTGCAGGGCCAATTTCCCTTCTTCCCTGTGGCGAGCAGGCTCTGCAATGGCCCCCCATAATCCCACTTTCTGGTACTCAAACCCTTGTGAGATCTTCTCCCTTTGAATGTGGGCGGAACCTGTGATTGACTTCTCACAGAAGACAGCCAATGTGACAGGATGTCATTTCCACAATTACGTTGCATACGACTAGAGTGTTCCTCTTTGCAGAGACTCTCCTCCTTACTGCTTTTGATGAAGCAAGAGGCCCCCTTTGCCCAGAACCAAGGGTGGTCCTCAGCTGACAGCCAGCAAGAACTGAAAGCCCTCTCTGTCCAACAGACCATAAGGAACTGAATTCTATCAACGATCCGCAGGAAGTTCGATCCTGCCCTTATTGAGACTTGAGATCATAGTCCTGGCTAACATGCTGGCTGCAGCTTTCAGATGAGACCCTGAAGCAAAGGACCCTCTGAAGCTGTGCTCAGACACCTAACCCACAGAAACTGTGAGATAAATGTGTTTTAAGCTGCCAACTTAGTATATTGTTACGCAGCAATAAATGACACATTCCCTTTTTGATTTCTGGTCATATCATCTATCTCGTTATGGAGACATCCTCAACTTCTCTGCTCTCCCTTAAATCCACAAAGCCTTCCCGTAGGGCACACTTGACTCATGTAAATCCATGTCAATTGTTACCAGATTGCAAAGAAGCTCCCCCTGCTTTACAAAGATAAAGGCCAAAGGCTCCCCATACCCAAGATATTAGCCTGAATATCCACCTAACTACTGCTACCAAGGGTGGCAAATGGTGAAGGTTGAACTGTCTGCTTAGCACCTTGTGTCTGTACTAATCCTTCTGGTACTATCTGGCCATTCAAGCCCTCTGCCCTGCCCTCCCTAGAGAGATCCTTGGCTTCTGAGCCACAGGGGACAGCAATCTGACCCTCAGATAACTGCCTTAGGTTGGACACTATTCAAAGGCTGCCCTCCAAAAGGAGAGTGGTGCCAACTCAGTGTCCACAGGAGTCGAATTTGTTTGCTTTCATTTCCTAAAACTAGCTTCTATGACATGGTAATACGTGAATACATTCCCCTAGTTACAAAAATAAAAAGAAACCCTTAGCCTATCTCTAAAGTCTCTTGTAATTTTCATCCTGGATCTGGGCCTTTCTAGCATTTACCTGAGGTAAGCTTGGTTACCAGTTTGGCGTCCTTCCAGACCTTTCTCAATGCACTTATCTACATATCTGTAGACATGCTTATCTCATGGTTTCTCTTCTTTTAAACATAATAGGTATCATACTATACATATTAACCTGCAAACTAATTTTAAAAATTCAACATGTCCTCGGGATCTGTGTTTTAGTTTGTCTAGTTTAATCTTTAACTGCCTTACTGTATTCCACAGTACTGGTGAGCATTCATATGACTCCCACTTACTGCAACGCCACAATCTTAGTACATACCTTAAGTGGACAGGTGAGTTTTTACAGAACAGTTGGTTAACAGGCTGATTTGAATTTTAGAAGATACTGACAAATTGTCCTCCAAAGTGGCTATACCAACTTGCAAGTCCACCAGCAGGAAATGTGTTCACTTTCCCAATCCTGCCAATACCTTATAAACTTAATTTTTGTTCATCCCATAGAAAAATAATCTCTCAGTGTTGTGAATTGCAGTTCCTTGGATTAAGCTTTTTTTTGGCCATCAATACTTGTATTTCTGTAAATTGTTCATAGATTTTTGTCCAATTTAAATAACTGAGTTATCTTAATGATTTATAGTTCTTTATGTAGTGTTTATACTGTCTTGTTTTCGGCTTATTTGTGCTTTATCACAGAGAAGTTTTAGAATTGGATACTGTTCAATTTGCAACTCTTTCCTTTTATGGCTTTTTCTTTTTATGTCTTAGAGAAACTTTTCCTACCCTATGATCACATTCTTGTATGTCATTAATACTTCTACAGCTTTGTGTTTAATATTGGGCCGTAACTTCCAGATGAAGTGATTTTAGTGAAGTGTAAGGCATGGTTTTATTATTTTCAATTTTTAAGTAATTATCCCAATCCTATTTATTGGCTAGCTCACCAGGTGGAAGTACTGTTTTCATCACACTAAATTCCCACATTTAAGGGTCTGTTTTGGAACTCCAGTTGTTATGTCTACAGTAACACAGTTTTACTTGTGGTCCTCACCAGGTCTTCACAGGGGCTCCAGCCCCATTTAACATACCTGATCTCTATAACTGTGCCTTCATTTCTAGTTTCTGCTCTCAAGGCTTGGGCAAGAACCCTAGCAGCTGAACACAGTTTGGGGTGGGGGAAATGTCAATGTTGCAGTGACTGAATTCACATCTTAGTAATTTTTCACACATCCTCACTCTCCTCCACCCTTTTTCCCAAAAGAACTCCAGCTGGACACCAGTAGCCTAAATCTATTTATTGAAAAGAGCAGAGAAGAGCGTACAGGCCCCCTCGGGACAGAAGGGAACAACACAAGCAATCCTGCTCAGCATATTCTCTTGTTGCCCCACTGGGCCATCTTGTTGTTGATGGGCATCTTGAAGAAGCGGTCAGACTGCATGTAGGCAGCTATTTTCTCCAAAGCCTGAAGGAGAAGCAGACCATGCCACAGAAAAAGACTCTAACCTAGTCCGACAGAGCCCTTCCAATATGGTGACATTCGTCTGCCTCCGCCACCCACCACCCCGGCCCCCACTGTTTCCTGTAGACGGTACCTTCTGGCTGTAGAAGGCAGGCCCTTCCCAAGACTTACAGGGTTAGAGGTGTCCAACTGTTGCTGGTGTTGGGCAAGAATCTACCACAGTGGGGTCCTTTGGGGCCCAGGGAAGCCTGTGAGCGTTTTTGTAAGAGGAAAGAAAGTACAGGGAACATCACCTCAAAACGGCACATGAAAGCCTTCAGATTTGGAAATTCATCCAGGCACTTGGGCTCAAACATTTGGTTCTGATCTAAGACATCATAGGTGAGGAAATCCACAAAGGTGAGCTAGAGGGAAAATAAGATGGTCAGCTCTGAGGAGTTCATTAACACCTGCAGAGACAGAAAGGTGTTCACTCCCTTTCCTCTCTTCGTACCTTTTCCCCTGCAAACCATGAGAATTTCCCCAGGAACAAGGAGAATTGTTTCAGTTGTTCAGGGAGCTGTTCCAAGTACTGCGGCTTCAGTTTTTCCTGGGAAAGAAGGAAAAAGAGAGAGAAGAGCTGTCATCATCTTCCTAGCTAATTAGGACATGGGCCAGTGATGGACACTCAGAGGCGCTTTCTCCGGGGGCCCGCCTCTCATTGCCTTCAGGGAGGGGTGGGAGGATAGAAGGGAGGGGTTTGGGAAGGAAGAGGGAGCAACACCAGAGTTATATGACAAACACCCTCCCCCAAAAGAATTCTCTTCCCTTCCCTATTTTGATGGACTGGGCTGGTGGGAAGGTAGCAGCAGAATGGAGGAGAGTTACCATTGGGTTCCTATATGCTCCTTCTCCTTGATGTCCACCTGCTAAGGAAACTTACATGGTCAGGGCTGTAGCACAGCTGTACCAGCTGCATGCGGAAATCCATTATTTGGTTTTCCATTATGTCGACTCGAATCTTTTCTTCTTCAGTCTCACCACCTGTAGGACAAGAAATCACCCGATTATCCACTCCCAGGTGACACCAGCCTGGGCTCCCTCGCCAGCCGAGCCCCACTCACACATATTGTGCTTGCGAGCGAGGTAGCGCAAGATGGCGTTGCTCTGGGTGATCTTGTTCTTACCATCTATGAGGTAGGGCAGCTGGAAGGAAATGGACAGCTCAGTGACCCACCTGACTCTTTCCTGCCTCCCTGCTTCTCTCCTGCGGAAGATGTGACTTGCAGGGGAGTGAAGGAAGTGAGAGAAGTAGGACGAAGAAGAAAATAAGCAGAAGGTAGCAATCAAGTCCCCACCTGATTCTGGACCAGGGATTCTTAATATCTCCCGCCCTTCC